>JAFBJS010012756.1:7739-47459 GCA_016785265.1 Paraplagusia blochii
AAAGGTTTATCACCTGGGGGAAACAATGAACACAAAACCATGCAATGACTAAAAGCACTGTATTTGTCAGTACAATGTTATTGCTAGTGCTGTAGGAACAGAAGTGATTTTTGTCACTGTCATTAAAACCATGAAAAATGGCCAGAAATCAGCTCTGAGATTAAACTGAATTATGAGCCTTTTTTTGTTTTTATTACATTTGTCCAGATTAATGTAGATTAAGTGGAAGCAGACTTTTAAATGGACAAGAAATTAAAGAAAGAGTGCTCAAAGCTGCCCACAGTTCCATTTGGTGATTGCTTAGATGCAGAGGTCACATTTTGTTGTGTGGATCGCAATCACACAGAGTTTGCTTTCCTTCCTCCTTTCCTTCCTTCCCAGTGCAATTAGAACCTGTATTGAGTGAGTTTGTCAGGCTGTTTCCACATCAAAGTGGAGTGTACTGTTATATACTTGCTGCATAAATGGACTGTGCTAGTATAGGTGTGTGTTTAAGACAATGTTAGGATAATGTTACATTTGTTTTGGGTCAGTTTTGAAGGGTCTGGTATTGCAGTTGCAGTTTTGAGTGGTTACACATTCATTTCTATTAGTTTCCTTGTCATTTCTTTCCTTATCTAGAACTAAATTTCACGACAAAAATATGTGCAGTCTATTTTCTGGACTTTTATTAAATTGTTTCTTGTTGAAAATATTTGTAACCCTAATGAATTTCCTATCAAAATACATTGTTGTTATTATTGGGTTTTGTGTTTTAAAACCCTGGGTGACTACAATACATATTTGGAAAATTGGTGTTGACAATAGTTCATCTTTTGATACTGTGGTTTCTTACATTAGATCAACATTTAATCGGGAAGTTTTTTGTGATTCATTGAAGACTATTATAAATAATAGGATATCAGGACATAACTAGTATTGTTGTTGTCACTTGACCTTTGTTAATGCTGATCAGACAAGATTCTTAAAAGAAGACCGGCATTTATATGTGCTGCATTGTCAGACAGTACTGCAGAGAATTTGTTGGCTTTTATAGCAGACTTTTACTCTATTCTGTCTCTCCCAGTTCCCATTCCACAACAGCGGGGTCATATAGTCTTCTTTTGCTTGTCTCTCCCAAATAGACTGTGAACGATGACAGACTCCAGGCTTCCTCCATGCAAGTATTATTCAAGACATCATAGAGCCAAAAGCATGGTTTTCCTCAGTAAAGCAACCCCCCATTGCAGTGTACTGTACCTTTACACATGCTTCTGTTCTCAGCTTTTTTTCTTCCTCAGTGAAACCCAGCGCTTTGTTTACGTCTCCCAACACTGATGGTGACCATATGTTTGGACAACAACAATAGCAGTAAATGTCAGAGGACTCAAATTTATTTCCTCAAAATACTCCAATCAATGGATGCCTTTGCAATTGTAGCAGGTGTTAAAATTGCACACGCGTAAAACAACCTGCAGTTGTCAGGAAAACTGCATATAAGCAAGCTGGTTAGCTTAGCCTTAAATGGGAACCATTTTATTAATGGAAACATTCCTTTTCAGACATTATTCTGTTTCCTACACTTTTCCACATCTGGATCACAGGATGAAGAGTTTTTTTCACTGCAGTATTTGAGATCCTGCTTGGTAAATGACAGAAAGAGTGTGGGTAGATATGAATTGAAAGCTAATCCAGAAGGTCTTATTATCTCATCTGAACTGGAAAATGGTTTATCCTCTTCACATATGATTACCTATGCATGTATGTAGCATTTTTGGGCTTTATGCTGACCTTCACTTGACCTATTTAAATGCATTGACAGTATGATTATATGAAAAGGCATTTTTTGAGAGAAATAGAAATTTTAATGATTGGAAGGAAAGTTGAAATAACTATAAAGAAGCGGCAAATCCCAGTTAAGTTTGAGACATTTTGAAAGTTTGTGGGTGTCAGAGAAAAGGACAAATGTGGCACGGATTGTGATGACACCTAAGAACAGATTTGACATGTCACACAGAGGAAAGGATTCATTCTCTGGGGCTAGAAGACACTGCAGCAAATGACGGAGGAAGTATCCACTTTATTTTCTCTCTCAATCTCACTCACTACTCTTCCACTTTTAACCTGTTATCACAAAAATAAAGACATGCGTCAGCATGCTCCAATAAAGAGTTGGGATTTAATTGTTCTGATAAGGAAAATGTAAAGTTATAATCCAAGTAATTCTAAAATCTTACTTATTAAAAAAAAAAAAAAAAACACAAAACGTTTCGTTTCGTTTTCGTTTTAAGCCCTATTCAACAGTGATGGAGAAAACAACACAAGCTCCCTTGCCACTGAGGATTTCCCTCAGCTGTCACTATGGCTCTGAGAAAGGTTTGAATTTCTCTGCAGGCTGTCAGTGGAATTAATACAGATAAGGTAAAAGTGTGACAAAAGTTTAAAAGTGTGCAGTCGAAAGGGAGCTCTCTGCTTTGTCATATTAGAGCAAAAGGCAAAAATTGGGGAGTGTATCTAAAATGGGTTGCATTTTAGATGCATAGTGAAATTGGACGGTGCCTAAAGCCAATTATATCTTTTTTTTTTTTTTTTCTGGCCGACCCTTATCAGCAAACCATTTCTAGGCTTTTTACGTTTAATTCTTTTTGCCACTTGAAATATGTTTGTTATTAAGAATTAAAAATGGATGGATTTTTGGATTGAGTGTAGCTTACTGGAGTTTCTAATATCCAAGTGGTTTACACTTTAATGACCAGATCAAATGTAACTGTGATTATTAAGGTTTTTAGCATTTAATATACTGATCCTGACACCTGGTATTGCATTTTGTTGCACATAAAATCAGCATATTTTATACAATGTTTATGTTCCATTTTCTTGTAAAGCCCCCTCTAAAAAATAACCAATGATGTAAACTTCAAATATTGCAAAAACATTCAGCAGTCTTGTTCACTTCAATCTGATGGAAACAAATACAACATAAATAAATTTAAAAAAAATACACGTATTAATTCCATTTTAAAATGAGGACGTCATTTTTTTATTAAAAAAAAAAACAAACAAAAAACATTTCAGTGCAGTGTAAAAACCAACTGAAATATCCAATAAATGTTTTCCGATCTTTTTCTAAGCTAACAATGGGGCCCTAGTTGTAAGGACCTGGACTGGTGTCTGAAGGATCCCAGGTTTGAATCCACCAACTGGCAGTGTTCACTGCCGCCTTGGTACTCAAAGCTGCCCACTGTTTGGTGATGAATACAGAGGTCAACTTTGGTCAAATTGCTGTTAAATATAGAATCTTTAGTCTTGAATCGTTTTAAGTTAACTGTGGTCAAGAGGACAATAATCTGTTTGTTTTTTTGTTTTTTTTTTGCAAATTTACCTTATCTTCATCTGTATTAGATGGTTATAAGAAAGTCAGAAGTTAAATCTTTGGACCTTCATGGTCAGTGTGACACTACACTATTACTCCTTTTCTTAAATATTACAAAACAAATATTATCAGAATAACATTACCAAATTCAATTAGCAGAAAAGAAAAGAGAGAATTGTGACTATATTTCTTTAGTAAAACTAATTATAGCTTTGCATAAAGAATCTGATTATCTTGTCGCTCTGTTTTTTTTTTTCTTTGCATACAACTGGACACATTTATCTGGCTCATCTTATCTGAACATAACATAATTTAGTTCTTGGCTGCAGCTGCTAGAATAGTATTCAATGCACTGAGAAGATAGTACTGCTACAACTTCTCATGTTGTAGGCAATAATATTTTTTTTTCTAAGACCAGCTGACAGTTCCTATACCTGCCGAGTGTCTTTGTGATTAACTGTATTGATCTTTTTTTTTTTTTTTTTACGAGAGCTTTACTGATATAATTTTGTGTCCTATGATAAAAAGGAGCAGAACATACAAAAAGATAAAAATTCCCAATGTAGGTGTGAAAGCAAAAGACATTAATCCAATTTGCTCTCGCCTCTGCCATGTTAAAGCCCAGCTCTATGTAACAAACACACTTGATAGAGTTGGAATTAGTATTTACTCACCCACTTGCCCTCATCAGTGTAAATTTAGAATAAAGAAGTTAAGAAAAATAAAATTAGCCTAATGCTTTGAGAATAGAACTGCAAGCACGAATTGCCTTGTTATAAAGTAATTGGTCTTTTATATTAGTTTCTGATATGAAGAGAGCAAATTTATAGCGTGTGCGTTTTTTTTTTTTTTTGTCTAATTTTTCTTTTTCTTTAAATAGGCCTTGTAAAATGAGGGAGGAAAGGGTGTGAAGTGAAGTATATTTAGCATCTTGTGCTCAACAGAGGCTGCATCCCTGGGTTTTTATTAATGAGCCTGGTCAGTATTAGTTAAGTGTGTGGCTGACGTGAGGCACAGAAGGACCCACAGAGGTCTTTACCTTGATAGCTGCCCTTCTCTGTAAAAGAACTATTAGTGCTGTATCCATATAGCTGCATTTAACACTGTCCTCAGCTTTGGTATCAGATGACTCAGCAGAATTCCACAGCAAGGTGATACTTGCTGGGGTCGCACTACTGTGAACATGAGAAAAGCCTTTTGTCCCAAATTACTAAAAAAAGAAAATAAAAAAAAAGTTTATTAGTCAATATTTCATATTTAACAACATTAATCACGAACTATCATTTACTCTTTAATTACAGTATAGTTTGTTTTTGAGACCTTAAAACCTGCAGCAGGATAACAGACAGTAGAACAATGTTCCCCAACCTTTTTTTTGTGCCACCGATCAGTTAAATGTCTTTAACTTAATAAAAGGACATTTCTGGTGTTCTGAAATATTTTCCTACCTATATAATCTTCCAACCTGAATTATATATGCATGCATACAACAAGGGTTTCTCAAGTGCACACAGCCTTTAACTTTCTGCTACCAGACCAGTATACAAGGTTAAAATCTTGTGTCAATGAGTCTGCGTCATTTGGAGTTTATTCATTTATCATTCATAAATTAAATAAATTAAATTACATTTCTTTTTTTGTCATATTGACGGGAACCGTGATTCCCGGGAAATGCGATCAGAACCATTTCCTGGGCATTGGGAAATGTGAAGACGGGACCTGGGAAAAATTGGGAGGAAAAACAAGTGACGTACATCTATTTGTGATCGTACAGTAATGTGAACGGCAAAGGGTCTTTTCTCCAGCCACCTCCCCGTGGAGAGCGAGGGGGCGTCCAAGTGTTTTGTATTGTTTTTTTTTCTCTTTTGTAGCCGCTTCGGCCTACAATCATGCTCAGCCATCTCAGCGTTAACTTGGCAGTGGGGGGATTCAAGTCCCAAGCTTCCTTAAGCACTAAGCCACCAACTGCCCCAACTGTCCTTGTTGTCTTCACTGAGAAAATATTTCCTAATCAAATATAGTTACATTATTGATGATGTAATCCTAGCCATTCTATTGTTAAGTTCTTTTGTTGATATGGTTGTGGACCAACTGTAAGTAATAGCCAGATGGGCCCAAAAGGAAACATCGTTTCTCTGCTAATCGGCACCAATTCACCCACGGACCGGTACCGGTTCCAGGCCCAGTGGTTGAAGACCACTGCCGTAGGAGAGACCTGAGAGACGTGTTTTTACAAGTCTTATTCATTAAAATCTGACACGTTTTAAAATTACAACATCTGTCTTAGACATGTTTGACTTACCCTGGTATTATGGCTATATATCAGTGCAGGAATGGATTGTATGGGGACTGCTGTACATTTCAGTCTGGAGGGGTCTTGAAGTGTCAGATAATTGCATCTGTCACAGTGTCCTACACAGCTTCACACACACCATCTTTCTTGGCACCTAAATTGCTGTTATTGGTGATGGCAGTCACTCACCTCACAAAATGTCCAGGCATGTCATGACAACTCCATTAAGATGGTCCACAGAAAGCAGGCAGCTGACAGCAGCGCTGTTCAAAGCTCACACAATGGCCTGCTGACATGTTGTTGATAACAAGGCTCAAATAATTTATACCAATTGGTGCCGATACATGTGAACAATGTGCCTTGGTGTGGTTTTGGACCCCACCTTCTCTGTTGGCTGGTGATGGTCCACAACTGGACTAGGATGATTAAAATATTACTTTTATATCCGGCCACCCATTTTAATAGTATCCTGAATATGCTGTGAGCTTGTACTATTATCTTTGCTTGTCATTTTTGTTCTATGGCTTGACAAGGGAATAATAGCTTCTGTGTACACTTAAAATAAGGTGAGTTTCTTCTTCTGCATCAGTGTGCAGCCATAGCATATCTTGTAACATTTAATGTCCTGCTCTTAGCTACTCTCACATTATAACACAGTTACCTGGATCACCTTGACACATTTCAATCATCCTGACATTTACCCTGAAAGAACAGAAAAAGATATAACTGAATAACCATGGACCAATTCTTCCTACCACTATGGCAACAACAATAATGGTACTTGTGTTCATAGTTAGACAAATAGTTAGAGCTTTATTCAAGTCTGTTGTTGTATGCAGTTTTATGCCCTGTACGTCGCATAGATATAATGGATTCCCTACCCTCAACCTAACCTGAAACATTTCAAATAGATGGATTAACTTAATACGCCCACAACCCAGGTCTTTCTTGTCCTAATTCCAATGTCCTAAACCACAAAATATTTACACAGAGGGCACAAGAAATGTCTAGTGTTGGACAGAATAACTTCCCAAAAACATTGATTAACATTATAAACCGGGCTCATTCAGCCTCACAACAATAGTGAATATAAATGGGCACAGATAGAAAGAGCTGCAGTACTAGAGTAATGAGAGAAAAAACATTTGGCAAATGTTCGAGAAATACTTATTTGTTATTACAAATACAAATACAATTAGTCATAACATAGCATGGCTCAAGAAACTCCACACATTAATAAAACCGGCGTCTTGGAGAGATCGGAACTCCGGGATTTTTGTCTGATCTCTTTTGCTCTTGGCTGTTCTTTACAGTTTTACTCAGAGTCCCTGAGAAAGAGACCGCTGCTGCTGATGTGTTGTTTTTATTTCACTGAGTCCATTCTGAGTTGGTTTTCTTTACGTTGCTGCATAAGACATCTTGTGATAAAGTGTTAAAATCTTATCCCCGACCCTCACATGATCAGCTCCTTGCAGTCATTAAGAATTAAAGTTTTCTATCCACAAAAAACTCCAGACCACTGACATTACCTATTGCATTGCTCATTGTTGTTGTCCCTTTAAATTACATCATTAATCGAATGCTGGTGTCAGTCAGTAGTACTGACTCAGTTCTCCATGAGAAATTCCAGGGTATTTGCCGAGACGGTGGCTTTGCAGCATCGGATTTTGAATATTGGTTGAAAAACCGACATGTTTCGATATTAAAAATTATGCTGATATTGGACGGGTATTTACCGGTGTGCCGCTATATCGGACATACCTAGTTAACAACAAATAATACATTTGGGAAACACCATCAGTCGTTAACACACACATGCATGTAAAGGGAAATTTGAGATCTACAGCCATGGCCAAATTTGTCCAAACTGAGAGAAGTAGAGACATATACCAAAGTATAATCCTTTGGGCATCTACAGTTTTCTCAGGCTAACTCAACTATTAGGCCAATTCTGCCTGCATACAAACCCGCAGCCCTCTTTCATAATGGCTGCTGTTCCTGGAGACTTGCCATATTCCTGCACTGAGGAACCTGGTCTGAATGACAAGCAGAGGGGCTTTTCCAGCTGTGGTGTAGTGAGTCCACAGTGATGATGGTACTAAATCAAAAGTGGGAGCTAAAAGATATCAGGAGATCTCAACAATGCTTCAAAGTTGAGCTCGTTTCAGCAATACTAGCATCAGTATATTTTGGTTGCTCTCTAAAATAAAAGTATTTTAATTAGTGTATTTGCTGATACAGGGTGGTAGTACAAACATTTTTCAGGGATATTGGAATCATGTGTGATGCAGAATCACAATAAGGTAAAGGGAAATGCGCAGGCAAGCAAACACTTGATCACTGATTCTTCTAGACTCCTTTTTTAGACACTGAAGACTTTTAGACTTTTTCCACAATTGTTTAGTGGTGAGACTATTTTGGGCATTAGGATGCTTTTTTGGCTCAACTGCGTATCTTGGGTGGTGCACCTCACAATCAATTGGATGAAAATGAACATTTTTAAAAACCTGCAAATTTACACGCAATATTTCCCTCAATATGACACGTGCTTGACCACAAGTAAAGGAGAAACAAGTAAATAAAATGAAGCAGCATAACAGGACTGACTCTAACTGTGCTCAGAATGGTAGAAATTACGAGGGAAATGTTTTTCTTTGCTGAGCGCTATTCTCATTATGTCTCAGAGAGTAACGTTGAGTATCAGGGTATCTCCCCTTTTCTTCCACGCTCTTTTTACATTAGATTACACCACATTTGGCGGCCAGTTCAATCCAAATCAGTTCCAGCTAAAGAAGATGGATGTGTTGTGTATGGAAGAACAATGTGAGGAAGTTCAATTGCACCCAAGCATCAGATGTGTGAGAACATGAATTGTGAGCTCTGAACTGCTGACCCCTGCAATTCACTTGTACAGTATTGGCAGTAGATGGCAATTGTATTGGAAAGAGTGGCATAGTGCATGCATGGCTTTACAAGGGGTTATTTCAATCCCAAAGAAAACTAATTTCCAAAATTTTGATGTGAGAAGAAATCTAAGAAGAAAACATTGCAGACAAATAAACAACAAATTTGAGTGTGAAAGTTCTCAGATGGACCTAGGAGGGGGAAAGGGTTTTTTTTGTTTTATATCACCTGTCACTGTTTGCTCCCAAGTGACAAAAGCTGTTAGTACAGTGTTTTTCAATTATTTTCTGTTACGCCCCCCCTAGCAAGAAGAAAATTGGCGCCCCCCTTCCCCACCAACCACTCTCAGCCGCAACTATAAACAATAGTATTTGTCTATAATATAGTTATACTGTAGGTACACCTCTGCATAACATCATATCCTCGTTAACATAAAGAAAACAAAAAGGATATAGTTCAACTTACAAGGGTGTGCAATTACACTTTATTGTAGTATAGCGGAAAAAAAAAAAACATGTCCCCCAGGGGGACACGCCCCACACTTTGAGAAGCACTGCGTTAGTACAACGTGGACAACCCACGCACACCTCGTCTCTTTTTGCTCACTCCATTGTTTCCTCTCCTCCCTGTGGCAGTACACTATATGACATGGAGTCCACCAGTGGGAATACCACAGTTAATCTGTGCTAGTTAAATTTTCTTGTATTGCCTCGAGCAGCTGCACTCTCCCTCCTCCCTGCTTTCTCTCTATGGGGAAACTACAGAAGTTTTTTGGAGCTGGTGTTGTTATACCTATGTCAGGGCTTTATATACCCCTATACTTCCACATGAATTTAACTTATTTTCATTTATTTCAAAAATAATGCCATACTGTAAGTTTTATCACTGACATTGGTTGTTCCGCTCCTAAGAAAAAGGTACGCTTAATTGATCCCAATTTGAAAAATTGTGTTAGCAGCAGCAGGTGTTTAAACTGCTGTAAACAGTCTGACCCAGACTAACACCAAGCTTGTGGGAATTTAACCCAAGACTCTGTTTTCAAGGCAGTCTTGCTAACCACTTTACTCTGAACCAAAGACCTCAAGCTGAAGAACCAACTAAATGTTTTTTTTTCTGTTCTCTTTAATGAAACCGATTTCTTCCTTTCAATTGCCTGAGGTGGGAATCCCTGCCTCGCAGAGAAAATGGAATCTGCCCACCTCCTGTGCTGAAGGCCGTTGATTCTGCCTGCAGCTTTGGCCTTCAGTAGAGAATGGGCTTTAACAACTCCCCGATGTGAAACATAAAAATAAATATATAAAAAAACCCGATTTGCTGTGATAACTATTACAGCCAGTGAAAAGCCTACACTGTAGTCCTAATTAATTGTGCCTCAGTCAATAAGTATATGCCAAAAGGATTATTTGAAAATATTTGTTCCCCATTATACAGTATATGTGCTAACATATATAATATCCTCGACTCTGAAATTTGTCTTCAAGATTCAAGAAGCTTTATTTGTCACATAATTGCAGGTAATGATGGTGAAATGAAGGTGCGGTAAAGTGTCCAGTCTTCCCTCATAATTTCTACTTGATACAATGAGAAATAAGTTTTAGAGGGGATGGACATGGTGGAAAAACTCATTGTGTACATGGCAAAATAATCTTCACTATGATTGGAAAATATTTAGACAGTAAAATGACTGCCAGCTGGAGAAAAATATCAAAATCATAATTTTATTCAAAGCTGAGTTTATTGCAACAGCCTTATATTCCTTTATCATCACTTTCTTGTTGCAGCTTTGCATTGAAGACTGGCACCTCCTTCACATTTTTCAATGTATAAAGGAATCAAAATACCTCATTTCTGTGAGTTAATCACAGCCACTTTCAGTTAGCCCAGCCGTCGTATGTGGAAGACTATTTTCATCCGAATGTATTATGTAAGATTGACTGCAGGGTGGAGTATAGTGTGTGAATGAAATTTTAAAAAAGGAACTGCTATTAACTCCTGCATCTAAAACGTAAGAATCCTGAGCAGTGCTGGTCAGAGGGCTGTGGCCATTCAAATGGGGCAAGAGTGCTGATGCATCCCATTTACCTTGTGGTAATGGATTTGTTTGTGGCATAAACTCCCCCTCTTGTCTCACAGGAATATTGGGAGCTTAACTCCATTCACTTTTTGCTGCCATGGCCATTTATTTTGATTAGGGAATGAAGTCTTCCACACAGCAATACCCAGAATAATTGACACTGTGTCCTTTGAGGTCGCAAAAAAATATACCCCAAGTACTCATCCCCCGGGTAAGGTGGCACTGTATGAAAAGATTGCAGCTGAGGGTTGAACAGAAGGAGCATTATTGCTTTAGGTTGCAACAAAACAAAAAACCCACTCAGGAGCTCATAAATTAAATGTCCTGTTCTTTTTTTTCCCCAGTGTTGACAGGATAATTGATATGTGTTGTGAAGCTCTAAATGGTTTCAAGTAGTGTAAGTATTGTATATTTTTCTTATTTTGTCAGTTGTAAAGCAGAGGTCAGTGGTAATGTTTTATTATTTTTTATAGGGCTGTCAAAATAATCGCCTCAGAACATTTTTTAATAAATTTTAATACATGAGCAGAGAGGCACTCACTGTTTATCACTAATGTCTTTCTTCTGCTCACTGGTTGCTGTCATAGTACATTTCACATTCACACACGTTTCAGAGAAAATAATTTCAATATCCCTATGATCTGAAGCTTAAAATAGAATCTCAACTCAATTTGTGGAGTTTTTGCCTTCAGGACTGATGCCCAGCTTGCATCATACCAGCCTTGTCGAAGGCACAGTAGTAAGCTACTGAACTTATATTATTGACCAAACAGTATTACTAGAAATTTGAAAGTTACTCATGCTGCAAGGAGAACAAAAAATACAGGTTTAAGTCCACCAGCTGCCATATTGCCGCCAAGGTGCTTAGAGCATGGTGCCGACCTGACCTGATCACTTCCACCACCCTCTGGAAGGTTGAGTGAATGATTGATAGAATAATCCTAGAAGGAAGCCTCTTGTTGTTCCATTTTTCAGTTTTCTTTATTTCTATTATTGATATCTGCTATATATTTTTTTTTAATTTCAGTTCATTAGAGAAAGTCTCTGGCTGTAACTTTAGTACAGCTTTTAAGCTAGTAACGGTCCATCCATCCATTTTCTCTCGCTTCTCCCTCGTCGCCCTGACTACCACTCACATCAATTTGCAACGCACCTTACCTTCCTGTAAGGGGCGAGCCCCATGAAAGCCAACCACTCCAACTGGGATTTTGTCTTGTGGAGGAGGTGAACCCTTGCGTGTTACACCAATGACAGAGACATTACCTTTGGCCCACAGCAAAAGCCAGGCTAGTACTGGGTGGTTACACAAACAAAATACAATAAAACAGCTTGCTTTTTTTAAAAAAAGCCACACATTCTCACCTCAGAATTCTTTTTTTTTCTACAACGGTACCTTAAATATGATGTTTAGCCCAAGTCAGTACTGTGTTGGCAGCAGCAGTGTCAGCTCTTATCTTGGTTTATCATCAGTAAACTGGCAGTCCACTTAATTGACAATCCCTGTTTGCATCATTACCATCATCATCATCATCATCATCATCATTATCATTATCACCCTGCTGCATTGCATAGTTCTGTCTTTTCCCCTGGACAGCAGCTTTCAGGCTTCTGCGGCCAGAAAGCCCTCTACCCCTCTCTGGGTTGTCCTCCTTTTGCAGACCCATAGTCGTCACTTTAATTTGTTACCTCAGCGGTAACACGACAGTAGGGGGATTCGAACCGGGGGGGCTTGCAGACCCAAGCCCGCTTCCTAACCCACTGGCCGCTAGGCCAACCCACTGCCTATCTGGTAAAATTATTACATCCAAAAAACTTGTTAAACATTGTTTAAAAAAAAATGTGTCTTTCATGGAAAATCTTTTAAACTGGATGAGAGAATCTGAAATATTTCCAACGATTACCTCTTAACATCAATGTTATTTTAATAAAAACTATTTTTTATTAAATTTTTAAAATAATATTATAATAGTTAGAATTATATAGCAAAAATATTTATGTTTATGTCATTATATTTTGGAAGCAGACAAAGAAGGTTAAAAACTAAACTAAAATTGAGGTTATCCTTGACACTCCATATCAAGAACATGAAAATTAACCTTGGGAACAATTTTGTTCAACTTGTTATTTGACTGTTTGGGCTTCAGAGTGGTGTTAAGTTAAATTCTTTTATCAATTGCAATGTTAAGAACTATTTTCTTTGCCTTTGGCTGTAATGCAGACTCCAGAAATCCAAGCTCCCTACTTTGCTTTGGACTTGGAGATTTTCACTAGTGGTGGCTGTAGATAAGCATATATATTTCCAGAATGTATTTACAGATGCAGCTCAGGAGTCTGTTAAATTTTCTTTGTCTTGGTTGCTTTGTTACATTGTTGATTGGCTTCCAGAAAATGCTGGCTGGGCCTGCAAGTCTTTAGCTTGACATTTTTAGTTCTATTGAACTGCAAATTTTAAATACAGGAAACACCAGAGGCTAGAAGGGAATCTTCGTAGGTCGTAGGTTACACCATTTGTTTAAACGATTAAGATTGTCATTGAGGATATGTCACTTTTATACTTCATAATCAGGCCATTCATGAATTGTGGGACTTGTGTTTTAAGCTTCTGATCGTATAACAAAGGGCAAACAAAATCTGCCTGTATGCATGGTGGAAGATTAGGTTTTAGTCATTATTCATGATCAAAGTAACCCATGAAAATAATTGGATTCTTTGAATAAACAGTTATGTAATTGCGTTGACACATGAGGATTGGGAAGAAAGGTTTTTATTGTTTAAGACAAAGAGACTAAAAAGGATTTATTTGGTCTTACATCCCACTACCTGCTGTGCACAACAAAGCAGTGTTGCTCTTTAGAAGAAGAAGAAAAAAAGAAGAGAAAAAAAAAAACATCCTTTATTGAATAAGTAACATCAGGATTTATATATTATGTCTGCAATCACACACAGAGATCAGACTTACAGTTCCTCTGTTCGGGGTGAGCTGCTTTGCTCAAAGGCACATCAGTTCTATGTCATTTACTTTCTCTCTGGCCACAAACCAGATCTGATATTTCAGCCTTTAATCCCCAGGACTGCTTCACTTTCATTTGGACATGTATAAAATTGATAGTGCAGAAGAAACAAAGCAGTTCTGAGGAAGAAGAAGAAGAAGCTGCTGCTATTGCTGCTGATGAGTGCGACATAAGGAAAAATGAGAAATGACTTGCGCAGTGTTATGACTGGCTGGTTGGTTTCATAATCCAGTAAAAACCGCTGAGAGATGAAGACGGAACATCTGCTCCACACATCTGAATCATCGTTTCTCCAGTAAAAACACATAAATAAATAATTCTGATGACAGAAGTTCCTTTTATTATTTGTACTTTTCTCTGCCACCGCTAAAATTTGGATTGGATCTAGGATAAGGCAATGATCCTTAGATTTTTGGCTATACATTTTTGTAAAATGCAATTTTGTTTATCTGAGTAGCTTTGCAGAATTAGATATGCTTTTCTTGGTGACTAAAAGGCCAACTCCTGAACAATTGAAAGTGCCTTTTCTAGTTTGAAGTGGAAAAAACAAATGGACCTCACTGACTTGCTAACAACTCAACTGTGTCAATTCAGTTTCATAGTCCGTCATTGTACCACCTTAACCATTGGACTACCGGTCAAGGAAGCGGACTTGGGTCTGCAAGGCTTCAGGTTCGAGTCCACTGCCAAGTTTCCACTCAGGTGCTCTGAACATAGAACTGTCCCGACCAACTTACCACCCACAGGTAGGCTCATAGTACTGCATGGTGAAACGTGATTTGGATGGCAGTTGTAGAAACTTGTGACCAAGTAGTGTGTGAAAACGAATGCATGTTATATTCCAAAAACTCTGTAGACTTGGGGTGAAATTGCCTCCAATGTTGGTCTAAATGTTGGAAACATTTGGTCTCTTGTTCCCATTTCCTCTTTTTGCATTTTGAAACTCTACTTAGAACCTTCTTAAGATACAACAGTGCAAAATGCAATTTCTTAACTTGTCTTAAGATTTTGATCAGGAGTGTATCTCACACATGGTCACACCCCACAGTTGTCAACATAAAGGTGGGTTTGTTGTTACTGGCTCCAAGGCTGCTCCTCTGAAACTTTGACAAGATCCCCAGGGAGGGCATTACTAGAAATAAGGCTATTTTTATGCACTTGGCTTCTTACAGGTTATTGGCATTATGTTTTAATCAAATTTATGGGTAGATAGAACAACACAAGGATGAGAGCCAAGACAATTAGTAGCCTCTGTAGTACTGAAATCATTAGTGCAGAGTATTAATTTTATACATATTAAAAAAGCTTTGCTGTCACCATACTGAAACACATTGACTTTCACCACAGTAGTAGAAATAGAAATATCACATATTAATAATATACGTGTGTTGGTAGATATATACGCAGACACACACATATATATATATATATATATATATGAATATATATAAATATAAATAAATATATATATATGTCAGTGGTTCTTAACCTTTTTGGAGCTACCCACTAGTTTCATGTTCGCATTCACCGAACCCTATTTTAGTAGGGTGAGTCAGTGTGTCTTGACCTCTGCGGTGTCTTGACCTCTGTGACCCAGGCTCCACCGAACCCCTGAGACCGACCCACCGAACCCCTGGAGTTCGATCAAACCCAGGTTAAGAACCACTGATATAGATTTATATGTGTTAGACTAGTAACAGAAGTAAAAAGCAACCAGGGGAAATTGCAACTCACTAAAGATATGGCCTTTGGTTTATGCAATATACATATACAAAATGTATAGTATTTATAGTAAATGTATAGTCAATATGGCTTATGCTGCTTGTGTACAAATATATTTCAATTTAATCTCAATGATCTGAGGTAACAACATTATCATCATATGCAACAAGACCTTGTCTGATGGGGGGGAAAAAAGGAAAACAGAGCAGCAAGTGAACACTTTGCCTGTCAGATGATTCATTGTCACCGACATTAGCGACAGGAAAGGCAGAGGAATGGAAATCTATTCAAATGTGGTGAGGCTCAATTTTCCTTTTCATGGGGGAACTGTGGATAATATGTTGGACCCAGACCAGTAGGGGGTAAAATAGCTTCATCAGTCTTCTCAAGTCAAAGTGAGGTGGAGGGAAACAAGTGAAACGCTGATGCATAACACTGACATTTTTTAATAGAATTCATTTATAACAAATGGAACTTGTGTCAGCAAATAACTGATTTTCATACACTTCTTTCTCCACCAATGTAACCTAAGTAAGAAAATAAAAAGCACTCCTTTCATGGGAAAAAAAAGAAACATTTTTACGCTTACAACTAATCAGAGGTAATTGTATGATCTTTTTAACAAGCCATGTTTTTGTTTTTTATTTTTTATTTTTTTACAATTTCATTATTTCATTTTCAGTCTATGCATCCAGACGAGAGATAGATAGAGAGAGAGCAGAGAACACAACGTTTATTTCTGTTAATAACACTCCAAGCTTCAATGGCAAAGCCACAAGAACAGATGGTTGTGGGACAGAATTATTTTGAAAATCATCTGCTGGAGTCCCCAATAGCATCAGAATGGATGCTAGTTTTTTCCTGCCACAAACCTTTTTTTTTTCATATTCCAGAGTTGATATCTTTTTTGTGTTATTTACATACACACAAAGTGAACGTTAAGGAGATCCTTTTTTATAGATGGGTTCAAGTAATATATTATTGGGTTTAGAATCAATAGGGCGGTGCATAGTACAAAGATAGAGAAAGTGCAAATCTTCCTACCAGGCCAGCTCTGGCCCTTCTGCAATGTTTTACCATGCATACAAAAAAATGTATGATAAAATGAAAATCATACGATGAATTGGAAAAAAAAATAAAACATGATCTTGTACATGACTTTTGAATAATTCAAAATAATTGGTTAAATAACTTTTTTTTGTTGAAAGACATATATTTGGATAAAAAAGTAACCTGCGGAGAAGTGAAACACAAATAAAAACATATAAGCTGCTTGAGTTAAGAAGGGAAAGAAAGCACCTGGAATGCACATCCACAAAGCCATCATAGAGGTTACAAAGAAGTAAGAGATGCTGCTCAACAAAGTGACTGAACAAACCAAACACGACCAGTTCCTTAGACCCTCGGCACACTGGATTGTCAGGAAAATGTTGCCAATTTTATTCTGCAAAATTCTAAGCTCTTTTTTCATCAAATTGTGATTAGTGTAAGTGTGATGCAATCATGTCATGTGTCTTGTGGTCTACTGTGAATAGTCACCGTATGCAAAAACTATTTAACCCTTAATCCCAATACAGATTTAAGACTGCACTCAGTTTGAAGAACGTCAGTGACGATACAGGCTCTGACTCACTCTCTCCCAGCCACCATAAGGCCACTGAAAATGAAAACTATGAACTTGGAAATGTACTTATTTGCATATATAATCTTGTTTGTTTGACAGATGGATTCCACAGGTAAATAAACTCTACAATGAAATAGTTTCAAATAAATGCCTAGATTAGTCGTAAGATAGGTTAATAGGTTTAAATGAAACTGTATAAAAACCAGGCATAAATATAAGGCACTCTAAATGCAAAATGAAACAAAACCAAGAAGTCATCACCACTGTATACTTTAGGCAGGACAGCAAGAGTGTGACGTCTTCGTACTCTGCCCCATCGGGCTGCACACGGTGCATTTGGCTGCTGTGACATCTCTGCCTCTAACTACAGATTGCATGAGAGTTGAAAAGAGAACTGTACCAGTGATGCTAGGACTGGCACCTGACATTCGTACTCCCAATTTAAACTGACGGGGAAACTGGGATGCTGTTAGTGAACAAGACCACATAGAAACCCTATCAAAATAATCTTAAGGAAACAAATACATATTTATTGCACAAGAAAAGATGCACTGAATCAGAATACAGCGGTTGTCCTACTGATGTGCATTCCAGTGAAAAATCTCTTCATTTCCCCCAATGTATACAAGTCTAAAATTTTACTGAAAGTCTCAAAAAAAAAACATTATAGTCCCTTACTCTTTCTTACTTAAACATAATCTATTCTTTGTTTATGTAATAACGTATCTATAACTGAATATATTTGTTATATATATTGAAAACCAGTATTTAAATATATATTAGTATATCTTTTGATTCCCTCTTCCAATCAGTCAGACATGGAAGAACTAAGATAATCCGTAGCAGCAACTTCATACTTTGCTCATCCCTGTTGATTCCACAAAGCCCCAGTTTAACTTATGGGAGAATTTAAGTTACCAAGTACTGTGAGTGATTATGGACAGAAACAACAAAAATATCTGTACCAAAAAGTCACTTTGGGAAAAAGTAACCATTTGGTATTTTTAATTTCCTTTCTGTGCACTAAGTGTAACATAATGAGGGGTGAGAATGGGGGTGTTGGGAGGGACTTTTTTGAGGGGGGGGAGAAATAAATAGTATTTTATAAACTCAAAAAAGCAAAAGGATTATCTGCAAAAATGCACACATGTCAGAACAGTTCTACAGCTTAAAAAAGAAACAGAACATTTACGTAAATACATTTTATCGCTTATTTCCAAGCGATAAATCTGTGTAAAAAAAGGAAATTTCACACATCTCAAAAAAAGCACATCAGCTGTATCATAAAGTACTAAAAAACTAAATTAATAATTTTTCATTTATTTATTTATTTATTTCATAGATCATGAGAACTTCCCCTCTTCCCAAATTTAGACAATGAACATTGTGACAGAAAAATGAGTATTTATTTATTATTACTTTAGGTCCTGTCCTGCTCTTGTGAGACAAGCATTGTCATCTTTTTCCATGGGTTTGTGTCTGTGTGAACTTGATTGTGAAACAGATTTTTATGTTTTGTTTTTTGTTTTTTTTGTTTTTTTCTTTACAATGTGCATCAGGTCTTTGCCGGCGTAAATCTTTGTGCGTCTTCTTCCTCTGGTAATGGTTCATCAGTCTTATGCATTTCTAAAAATGTCATTGTTGTTCATTTGTTTAGTTATGAGTGTCCGTCCCTCCAAATTGAATCCTCAAAGCAAAATAAAAATTAAATTCCATATGCTGCTTTGTCAGTCAGGATTTCCTCTCCTCACTCTCTGAGGTGAGATTTTTGCAGGTCCGGTGAAATACTTGGTCCTTCTTCCTATTTATTTTTTTTTTTTTCTGATAAGTCATGTTGCACATCCAACACGTAATGAGTTGTTAGCAAGGAGTTAAGAGTTCTTTCTCTTTTAGGAATTTATGGCTCAGAGGAGAGGCTCGCTAGGTTTGCTTTTCCAAAGTGCCCTCTGCTTTTTTTTCCTCCCATTACTGGTGCTTTTACGTTGCATAGTGATCAAAGCTTCCCAGGTACTCCAGACCGGCTCTGTAGCAGAACTGGTATTGATCCTGGAAACACAGAGTTTGTCATTAGAATCCCTTGTGATTAAATCCTAGCTGTTTCAATTTGGAGATTTAAAGCATTTCTGAATTTAGTAGGTGAATAAGAAAGCAGTGAATTGTAATGGAATGATAAGATAAAACTGCTGCGAAGGCAAAAGGAACTTCTCTGAGCTGCTAAATTATTCATAGTCTCTAACAGAGACTTGCTTTGGTTAATCTTTCCGGGCTCAAGGGAATAGCTGGAATTGTACCAGATTTTTCAGGCAACTAGAGAATAAAATTAAACGAGTATTACCGCAAGTACCGCAAGTAGTACTCCCTGAAATGTAAGCTGTCTCAGTTAAGGCTTTGATTGCACGTGTTGAAATTATAAAGGGAAAGGAAACAGATGTCTCACCTCTGTCTGCACCATGGCTGGTCTCTGTGTCCGCAACATTTTCACTGTCTGAAAAATGTCTACAACGCCCTCGTATCTCATTCGTTCCAACACAATGCTGAGGGTGATGAAAACTCCAGTCCTACCAACACCCGCGCTGTGTCACAGACATCCACAAATGCAACAAGGTCAGAGTCAGGCCAAGAAAATAAGAAACATTTTCTCAAAATAGCTGTTGTCTTTAAAAACACATTACCAACCCTGTGGTTTTCAAGCCATTTCAGGTACTCACCTACAGTGGACTGTGATAGGTCCATCTTGACCAAACTGCTCTTTTGTTTTATGAACTTGGCCAATAAAATCGATGAATCCCTCTCCTGATTTTGGCACTCCTTGTTCAGGCCAGTCAGTAAACTGAAACTGCCTTACTGTCCGTGACTGTCCGTCCTGGGGGGGGGGCACAAAAACCAAAGCTCTCGTTCAGTAAGGCGTTCATTGTACAACATTCTGAATTCTCGTTTGTTATTTGATTTTTTCCCCTAAGCGTTCCAACATTTTTAATATAAAATTGGAAATTCTGACGTTAGATTATGTCATAGTTGCCCGTCATTCTACCTGAATACATTATGTAGGAACACTAAAGATGTCTATCCTTTAGATGTGCTACCCTTGACTGGTGGCTTGCAGAATCGACTTTGTGGGGTGTGCATTAGTTAAGTGATATTGTATCCCATGATAAGGAAAGCAATCCCATTGACGAGGCAGTGTAACACACACTACAAAGGAAGCCGCATTTATCTTTGTAAGCCTTTGATGGAATTAAAAACGGTGGCAGCTGAACTGCTTCTGGCTTCCCTATTAAATAAAAAAAGGAGAAACGTGAACTTGGCCAATAAAATCGATGAATCCCTCTCCTGATTTTGGCACTCCTTGTTCAGGCCAGTCAGTAAACTGAAACTGCCTTACTGTCCGTGACTGTCCGTCCTGGGGGAGGGGGGGGGGCACAAAAACCAAAGCTCTCGTTCAGTAAGGCGTTCATTGTACAACATTCTGAATTCTCGTTTGTTATTTGATTTTTTTTCCCTAAGCGTTCCAACATTTTTAATATAAAATTGGAAACTCTGACGTTAGATTATGTCATAGTTGCCCGTCATTCTACCTGAATACATTATGTAGGAACACTAAAGATGTCTATCCTTTAGATGTGCTACCCTTGATTGGTGGCTTGCAGAATCGACTTTGTGGGGTGTGCATTAGTTAAGTGATATTGTATCCCATGATAAGGAAAGCAATCCCATTGACGAGGCAGTGTAACACACACTACAAAGGAAGCCGCATTTATCTTTGTAAGCCTTTGATGGAATTAAAAACGGTGGCAGCTGAACTGCTTCTGGCTTCCCTATTAAATAAAAAAAGGAGAAACGTGACGTGTTGTAATAAATTAATGCTTATTATACACGTACAATGAGCTTTGGTATAAATAACTATATGAAATAGTTATAGATTCTGATTTGCTGTGTTGGTAATAATACTGAGCTTGAATATTCAACAGTTTTATGTTCATATGATATGATGATGATTCAACACTAAAAGTATTTATTCTTTTACACATAAGATATATTCATTAGCATGTTGAATGCACTTTTTTTTTTTTTTACTTTTTTCAAAAAAAAGGATTTTTGTTACCCTTGCATCAGTCACTTTGAACTCCCTCAGTATATACTGGGGCATGTTGTACTCAGCCATGGGGTCCACCACAAAGTACTGGTATCTGGCTGACCTCTCTGCTGGCCAGTACTGGTGACATTTTTCCTGCACATATTGAAAAAAAAATTGGAAAAACCACAATGAGTCACAACACTTCAACACTTCAAGAAATGAGTCTTTGAATTCTCAGAGCTTCCCACAGGCGGTGAAGTTGTACAAGGAACAAAAACAGAACAAACTGGGCGTGCACCTACCCTGCCCATTTCTCTTAGTTTAGTGAGCATCACCACAATGGTAGAGTTGTGCTCCCAGAGCATTCTCCAAAAGTCTTCTGTGGTCTCTGCCAGTGGTCCTTGCGTGGCAATGTAGGCCTTCTGTTGCCTGTAGATGTACATTATTAACCACATGGTAAGAATCCTAATCCTGCTTTTATTTGCTCCAGCGTTTGCTGTGAAGAGAATAAACTGGCCATAATTGAGAGGTGGACTGACCTGTAGCCATCGATGAAGCTGGCGTTGATGTAGTCCGAGCCCTCCACACCCCTGATGGGCTGAAGACACACTCGTGTTGACTCGTATGGCATGATGTTGACAAGGCGGTTCTTGAACTTGTTGCAGGGAAGGTTGGCACTGATGAAACGTGATGTGTGGGCTTTAGTGTTTGCTAAACGCTGCAAGAGAATAATGAAACAATACAATATTAACAATATACACAGTAAACAAAAGATTAAAAAAAAAATCATATCTTAGAGGCTCTCTTTAAGTTTTTTAGGTGTCAAGTGTCCAAAAAATTGACATGTTTTATCATTTCATCTATTAGTTTTTGCTCTTTTTGGTTTGTGGAATTTCAGCTGGTGATTTTTTTAAAAATTTATTTTCTAAATACTGAGAGAACTATTAAGTCCATATATGAGGTAGATGTAGCCCAATGCTAGGGCACCCATAATTTGACCAAGTAGGAATTCCTTTGAGCCAATACCCTATAAATCCATGAACTGATGATATCGTTCACTTAACACGTAAACGGGTACGATTTCTGTATCTTGTCTTGATTGGAAAAGTCTGCTAGTATTTGATATGTTATGTTAATTATATGTATGTTTTAACTTGTGTATCATCTCCAAAACTGACAGAATTTACTGAACCCGGTTCATGACAACCTGGACAGTGCCATTCATGCAGTAATACCACACTGAACTCAACATTGCTGAATGCACTTGGCTGAGTGCCTCATTATAAATGCACAGTGCAGTGTACAAGTTCCCCCTGGAAACTGTTTCTGTGGTTGGGGAAACCTGTGTTTGCCATTTTTCATGTAAACTGAGACTCCTGTTACCCAAGAAAAGGCTGTAGAAGGGAAAACAGAGAGAGGGAATTTATTCTATGTTGTGTTTAACAAATGAGTCAACTAAACGGAATCGAGAGGAAACCACAGGCCCCATGCTGTCTAGTGTGCACTAACGGGAAGTGTAAAAGAGTTTAGGAGCCGTACAGAGGGTAGACCTTCTGTCACATGGGGGCTTAACGCACAGGGTGCCAGTCTGTTGCTTTTTGTTGTACCTCATGCAGAAGTTGGCAGGAAAAAAAAAACTCCTGTCTGGAGTTGAAGAAACTTTCCCATACCTTAAATTCAAGTTCCATGCCAGTGACATTCTCTCCGCCCTCTATCTGCGTCAGCTTCTGGATGTACGCATACAAGTTTCTGGCGGGCACTTCGGTGGTGCCGCAGTTGACGGCCTCCTGGAGAGCATCATGGATAAAGACGTACTGGTCCTCTGTCTGCACCATGTAGTTGCGCTGGGCACGCATGAGCGTCACATGCCCATAGATGTCCACGGTCTTTTCGTGTTTGATACGTTCCAGCATGGCATCGATGACGATAAAGCAGCCTGTGCGTCCAACCCCAGCACTGTAATCAAGACAACAACAACAAGGAAGGTTGTTATTGACACTGCATTATTGGGAAAGAAATAACGACATTAATATCGGTACAATCATTCACAACAACCCACACAATGATTTTTGAAAAACACTGATCGCTGTTCTGGCATCTTTACATGACATATCAGCTTTTTTCCACGAGCACCTGTGTTCAGTGATGTATGACTCCTCCTGGAGTTAACCTTGTTACTTCCCCAGTGGTAGATATTATTAGGGTAGAGTAATCATGTCTTTTTATCTCTTATTTTTTCATTTATATGTTGTTAGTTGTATATCAGGTTGACACAGTTTGAAGTCTTTAATTAAAAATATTTCTTAAGATTTCTCTAGAACACACTGAAGACAGGAAGGTTTGGAGAAAAAGCTAGAGAAACCAGATTGAGATAGTTTGGACATGTTGACAGAGGAGAGAATGATCTTAGAAATGGAGCTACCAGGTAGGAGACAAAGAGGAAGGCCAAAGAAGAGATTGATCAATGCAGTGACATAGGACATGGAGGTAGTTAGAGTTGAGGACAGAGGACAAGGTGAGTTGGATAATGTTGACTCGATATAGCAACCCGTAAAAAAGGGACAGGCCAAAAGGAGAAGATTTAAAAATATTCCTTTCCGCTTGGTCGTCACAGCCTTTTGCTGAAGAAGAAACGCTGTTCTGAACTTTTCTTGGAAGAAAATGAGTTATGAGAATTTTAATTAATGTAAGTGATGCTGATTCTCTGCCAAGTTTGCCACTGTATGATGTACCATTTGGCTTGGGCTCTAATTAAATCTGAAGTGGCACTGTATGGAAAAGAGAGCCTGGCACTCACAGCCTTCAGTGAGCTCACGGCAGGCGTTACAATCTAGTTGTTCTCGTCTGGACCCCACCTGTGCTCTCCAACCCATTAGGGCTAATCACTTACGTAACGGCGCCGATTAACCTTTATCTTTCGGCTCTGGAAAGTGCCACTACAACGGATGTAGATGCAGTCACAGTTTTGAGGGTAGGATTTTTTTTTTTTTTTACTGAGGGCTTTGTTAATTTGTTGGATAACTTCCGAGAAGTGCAGCTGACTTCAATTAATGCCATTATATTATCAAAGTGCGCCTACATGGCGTCAGAGCTCCAGGAGAGGCACTGAAAGGCATGTCTCTTCGTTAACATTCAGAGCTTTTTACATTAGCATTAAAAAAAAAAAAAAAAACACTCAGGCAAAGACATTTTCTGCCTCTTTCTTTGAGATCTTGAAGTACTCTATATAACGCAACTTTTAAATTCTTGCACACTTTGTGTTTGGACATCTTCAGCATAGATACTCTTTGATAAATACAAGTATACCCAAGGCTAACACGTGGAACAGGAATGCATCACTGGCTTTTTTTCTGTTTATTTGTAAAGTATGGCAATGACACGAATGTCCTCTTGCTCGTGGTACTCCAAAGTAAATAGATTATTCAATCCATTAAGCTGACATGCCTACGAGGTGTGAGCTATGCCCCTTGTGCTTCTTTCTTCTGATGAAGCATTTGTTTTTCATTTGCACAGAGAAACACCAAAAGGTCTTGAGGAGGAAGAGGGAGTAAAGTTGGTCCCTGGAGACCAAGTCTGCTTAATGTGCCATTCTGCACAGGAACATTGCAGCGAATGCAATAAAGTCACGTATGGGAACCATTGGCTCTAACAAATGATTTGATGACCACTTTGAAGACTGACATTTGCTGAATGAAACTGAGGCCTTTTGTTTTTGTTGGGTGGGAATCACTCTTTGCAGCTTTGGGTTCCATTGCAAAAAATGCGCACAAGGCCGACAGAAAAAAATCCAGCTGGAAAGAAATGTGAAATTGTCCCAAGGATATTTGAGGAATTACTTCCAGTACTGAGAACTGTTCAACCCCTGGGCAGAGAATGCAGAAGGTAGAAAAGATTTCTCCTTTTTTCTCCAGCTGCTTTCAATCTGAAGACATGTTTTGTACAAACCTGGATGTGGGAGAGTGATGACCTACGAGAGAGTAAGTGACAGGGTGACAGCACTGAGCTGGAAAGACCAAGACAAAGGAAAATGAGAAAAGAAGAGAGTTGTTAAGGGAAAAAAGGGGAGAATGAACCACGGTGGCTTATTCCAAACTTTAACTTTCCTTTTTTCTGCTGGAACACGGACAGTGTTTTCCACCTTTATTTCTGAAACGCCAGACCAGAAAGTGCTGGAAAAGTGAAATATCCCTTTATGCACAAGTGACGGTTTGTGCTGTAGAGCAGAAAGCCATTGGTGTATCTGGCAGTTGAGGGGGAGCTGCTGGACTGACTGCACTAATAACCCGACACTGCCGTCTCAGCCGGCCAGGACCAGCTGCACTGGACATCCACACACATTAAGTTTCAGACTGATATGCTTTCCAGGAGTTTAGGGAATGAGCGTTTGTGAATGAGTCCAGACTAAAATACAGCTGCAACCAGTCCCAGGAAGATAAAGTCTGTTGAGAGCTGAAAGTCATTCCATGTGTATTACCAAATATCCTTGTGCCAGCCAAACCCATCACTATCCATTCTGCTTACAGATATCTCACATATCCAAAACCAAACACTCACTCGGAGACAGTAATTTTGCCTGATTGATTACCAAAAAAAATAGTTAAACACAGGTGTTTTTGAAAATAGAAATAAAATTAAAGTTGCTACAGCTTTTCTTTTGGCATAACCTTCAGAAACACCTTTTTGGCTCAGGCAAATATTTTCCGTGCAATAACTGGAGATTTTACCAGTCAACCTCATTCTTACTGCCTGAATACGTCATCTTAACACACTGTAGTGTGCGTGAAAGGATGTCACTAAGAATTTGTCTTTATACCACTGTTGCTTAATACTGTAAAATTGGTCAACCTCTTCAATCTGACCTCTAATCCATTGCTTATTTACATTGGCATTTCTGGGTATATTACATTTGTTTGCCCATAAATGTATCCTTCAGCAACATTCTATCGCACTCATAGTTGGACAATCCAATATAAATGTGTATAAAGCAAACATTTTTGTCTGATTCCTTTGTTGTAAACCAGCTCCCAGTTGACGCACCCACAGAGAGACTGTCTGGGAGGGCTGTTTTGATACATTTGCACCAGTTATTCCGTCCAATCACAAATGAAACACAAAACCTGTTTTTCTCATACTGTTTAAAGAAGCGAAAATCTGGAAAATATAAATCTGGGCAGGGGATGATTCAGCTGTTTTCATCTGCATCATCAAAATGAGTTGGTAAAGTTTAGAAAACACTACTGGTTTTTAAAGCACAAGGCAAATTTTTGGAAACATTTTTGGAAAATGTTCTCATTTTACTCATGTACATTAGTTGTGAAGTGAGCCTACATTTCTAAACTGAGGATTCTAGTCAGATTGACTAACGCTTACTGATACAATTGAAAAGTATGACAATATTAATAAAACAATAATTATTAACAGCAATCAACAAAAACATCATCAATTCATTTTTTTGTATCTGGTATTCTAAGTGTCACTTTATTATAATGAATTAGTTCAAATTTAGTTGAACACAGGACTATATGTGCAGAGAAAACTAAATAAATATTGTCAATTTCTAGAGACAAAAAACATCTTCAAAAGTATGTGCTTATCACTTAAAGTCGTTGCTGTTTAAAACGAAAAATTCAAAGATGGCTCTATTTTAAACTGGGACCAAATAAGAGGAGAAGAGCTGGGATTTGGAGCCTGGAGAAGCTTGTATCTGATAGCGAGCCTGTGGAATTAAAACCTCCCATCTGCAGGGTGACATTAATTCCTGCATTCTGCTTCATTATAGAAGTAAGGATTTTCAATTTGAAGCCATTCGGCAACTAGCTCTAATTAACATCAGCATGTGGTAATTCTAATTCTGCGGTAATCTCCTCTCCCTTTTTGTCACTTCTGTGACACAAGTTTGTGTCTGTTACACTCGCTATCACTGTTTTATCACTATTTCACCGAGTTGCCTTCTCCACACAGAGTCTCTGAAGTATTTCTGCGAGGAGAGGAGCCAAATGTCTATCTTCTATCTTTTGTGCCTCTCAGTTGGGAGTCTGCTTGCTTATGTAGCTGGGGGAAGTGAAGTTGGCATGAAAGAGAAAGTTATTTGTTTCTGATGTCGTAACCCGTGGGGTAAATCTTGAACATATGAACATCTGACGTGGTGAAGGAAAAGAACCAGGACAGGTTTTCATAGGAGATGCTGACGCTTTTCTGAACTTTGTGGGGGAAAATGCTCGAAAACTGGGGTTGCAATTTGTTATGGTGACATCGACTAAGTTTTGACTGTGGATGGTTTAAGTTGCATTTTTTTTTATACTTTTTTTTTAACATTTGGAAGGTTCATTTGGTGGATAAAATGAGTCCCCCCATTGTATTAGAAATATAAGAAAACACCATCTCTCTTTGTGCACTAACTACTGTCTTGATCATCTGCAATACATTAGACAAGTAATAATAATAATAAAATAATTAAAATTATATTAATCCCTAAGTAGTATTCTTTGGTAAATTAATGTAATAAATAAAAAAAATATATATAGATTTTTATAATTTTTTTAGTGAGCAGGGGACCATGCTCAGGGCACCCTAACTTAGCGATATGGGGGATTCGAACCAGGGGCCTTGGGAACCCAAGTCCGCTTCCTTAACCATTAGCCCACCAACCGCCACTGTGTAAGACAACAGGAAATATTTATGGAAATCATAAAATAGAAATATTGTGGAAAAATTACAGGAGGCAAGTGACGGAGATGGAAAGCCATACTTGAACATGTGTTTATTAAAAAATGTTAAATATGGAACTACTATACTACTTATTTTTCGTTTAAGTACTGAAAGCCTCTCAAATAAATGGGTTCTGCCTTTTCTCGGTGCTTGATATTGTACTTTATGACTGTACACAACAGGAAGTTTATTAATTCTAAGAAACTGTGGGCCTTAAATAAAAGTAACCTCTGTATTCCATTTGGCCCCATCTGTGAGTGAATTTCCTTCATGTTGAATAATTGTCATACATGAAAATACAAACAACTGTTGTTTAGTTGAAGTCTTTGTCATTTGTGCTCAGACGACTCAGATACGAAGCTTTTTTTTTGCTCTGTATTCATGTATTCATTACAGCAAATGGAGGGAAAAAAATCAATTTCATGCTTCAGGATATTTTTCCTAATCCATTATGTTTCTTACCTGCAGTGAACCACCATGGGCCCTGCGTCTGGAGGATTGCAAGCTTTCACCCGTCTCAGGAAAGCCAGGAATGGAGTGGGGTGCTCTGGTACCCCATGATCTGGCCAGGCTGTGAACTGGAACTGCCTCACTTCCCTCTTCTCACTGGAGCCATTCTGAACATGGAGACAAAGAAGGGTTATTGACTTCCTGGCAGTCTTACAGACATAAAGGTAGGAACAAAAGTCTCCGACGGGCCTTACTTTAAAAAGTGCAAACGTCCTGACACAGTATGTGGCGAGTTCCACCGTGTCTAGCAGTGTCACTTGTATGAGACCGTAGGTTTCAGTCCCTCTGGTTGGCCAGTACTGGTCACATTTCACCTGTTTGCAAAGAAAACAACCAGCAATGATCAATACTTGAGTCTTTATGCTTTGTCGTAAAAAAAAAAAAGATTGATCTAGATGTGTTTTATTTTTTATACTGTACATACGGTAGATAATGAACATGATTCCTTTCCCAATAATGAAACAAAGATGCCATTCATTTTTGCCACTAACTTTAACTCCATAATCAATGTCATCGATATATGCTATATATAAAGAGAGCTTAAATGCTTTTAATTGTCTTGAAGTATTTTATAATCACAAGTGTAATCACAATGTTATCTTGTTACCGCTTGTAAACTGCTTTATTATTGTAGATTGAAAAGGTCTATAAAACACTTCTATTACAATCTTAGTGTGCAGCTGACAAATAAAGCCTCTGTTGGTCTTAGAAAACATTTATTTTATTGGAATGTGCTCATTAGGACATTTTGCATTTGGATTCTGTAAGAATTTGATCATTTAAACAGGGCTGTGACGGATTGAGCCTTTCTAATATTCCTCATGTGTGTTGTGAGCTTAAAATCAATTTTCCTTAAACTTTTCTTTTTAATTGACTTTGTGATTTAGACATAGTGAAATAAACTCTAATATCCCCTTGCAAATACCATAACTTAAACTAATTATGGAGCGCACAAAAGATATGTTTCTGGTTCCAGGAATAATAATGGATATGAGGCATTTGGAGTGGCTGATAATGTCTTACAGGAACACCTAACAATAGAGCCAAGAAACACTCTGGTAACAAAAACGTCCATGCAGAGTAACTGTCAGCTGACAACAAGAAGCCAATTTAATTCAAGCGCATGTTATAGCTGCCGCTGCAAAATAAATGAAAAACAACTAAAGAAGCTTATATGCTTTGCATATTATAAGAAAGGCAGCAGAAAAGGCAGTTCTGAGGATTGAATCCGTCGGCCTGTTAACACTCTGCCAGGTCTGATTGGGGAAAAAAAAAAAAAATCATGCAGCTGTGAAGGTCAGTGGTTTTTGAAGCCTATGTTGGCTGTTTGGTTCAAACACACATATGACAGGCCAGTGAGAGAGGGAGAAGATGAAGAGAATGTGTCTCTTGAACAAGTCAAAGAAGGTCTTCTTCTGCGAAGGAGAGATGTAGTGGGGCCAGGAGTAGAAAGTAGTAGAGTTTATATTCCAATATTTTTCAAAATAATTTTTTTGCACTTCTTCTCTTACCCTTGACCTCTCCTCCAGTTTGGTCATCATGACAATGATGGCACTCCTCTGTTCCCAAATCATCCGCCAGAATTCACCAAAGGTCTCTGGCAGAGATCCCTGTGTGGCAATGTAGGCATTCTGCTTCCTGTAGCCATCAATGTAGTTGGCGTTGATGTAGTCACTTCCAGGGATACCTGTTTAGAAAGCAAAATACTATTTCAGTTT
Source organism: Paraplagusia blochii (assembly GCA_016785265.1). Taxonomy (NCBI): domain Eukaryota; kingdom Metazoa; phylum Chordata; class Actinopteri; order Pleuronectiformes; family Cynoglossidae; genus Paraplagusia; species Paraplagusia blochii. The sequence continues at coordinate 37,731 of JAFBJS010012756.1, forward strand.
TTTTTAACTTCATCATTTTAGTGTGTTGTGGATGAGTGGAACTCCACCACTTGTTGAAAACATTTTGTTATTTCCCGGTGTTGGTTCCAGAAGGACTTCCAACATAAAAACAAATAGAAAACAATAATGTGGACCACAAACCTGACCTCTCCATGAGATCAATCATGGCTTGTACTAACACTGACTGCAATAATGCGATTGACCAATGAAGACCGTTAAGAAATGAAGATGATGAGACGAGATGTGGAAGAGTGTTAGGAAGGAAAGAGTGTATGGGACTCTGAATGTCTGGAAGACGTGTATGAATGCTGTGCACGAGCACGTGAAGACTGTGAATGCAACACTGTTTTGTCAGTGTTTCATTTGACATAGAAATAGAAATACTGCAGTACAGACAAGAAGGAAAAGCTGCAACGAGTTGATCTTGTGGGACCCCTCGTTTTTTGTTCCTGATGTAGATCGGATCCTGTCCAGATGCCTTGAAGACAAGGTTTTGTTACGTTTTCTCTCTCTCTCTCTCTCTCTCTCTCTGTTTTTCCCCCATGTATTAAATACAAAATTGGGATAAGGAAGAGCAGGAAGGAGCCAGCGTTGCATTCAGGGAGGATTTGAGTTTGCTATCAACAACAGACTGAAATCCACATTTTGTGTCCCTCTTCCATATCTGCAACAGTCTCCTAGATAAAACCTGGCCTGACAAAAAGTCCCAACACCTCATATGGAAGAAAAAAAAAAACAAACTAACAAAACAGTAGCAAAACAATTTTCTCCCTCCCCGTCCTTACTCCTCCTTTCCTTTGCGTATATTAAATGAAAGGCACCGCAGCCTTTTGGAATCCAGAGGAAAGAGACAGAGCTGACAGCTAGTCAATGCTTTAGGACTGGCAGTTTAGGGGCTCCGTGCACACATGGTCGACCAAGATAAGTCTCATCTGCATGGATGCCACGTACCAGAGAATCCCCTCACTCCAACTCCCTTTCTACCTCCCTCCCTCCTCTTCTCAGGGCTGCATTTTACTCCCAGGTAACTCATTCGGCAGAAAAAAGCAAAAAGGAAATAGGATACGAACATATTCATGAACCCACCCACATAATTTCTTTTTTTTTTCTTTTCATATTTTTTCTACCAAGCTTTTCCAGACTCTTTTCGCTTGTCCATCAGGGAAGTGTCGACTGACGGACAGGGGAAGGATACAATTAAACTCAATGTGTCTTCAAATTAAAAATGCAAAAGCAGAAAAAAGGGAAGAAATTAGTCTGCCATAATGAGACTGGGACAAGTTGCATAAAATGTGTTGGCAAATGGATTTTTCCTTAATGCCTACTGTCAATCAGGATTTGTATATTTTTTCATTTTCTTTTTTTTCTTTTGGTTTCCATATTTAGAGATAAACACAGCTGTTCTTCAGTTCCGATGTAAATGACAATTCTTGGTAGTCCAGTAGTCAGAGCGGGATATGTTTTTATGTAGATTTTTAAACCTAAATAAATTTGGGGTCTTTGTTCATTTGCAGACAGATGAGGCTTTTTGATTCCCTTTGGTTCTTTCTGATTGCTTTGTTGCAAAGTAGATTTACAAAAATATTGCATTGGATCTGGGAATGTTTCCTTAAAGGTTGCAGATGTCTTACGTATTCCTCTTGTCACTGAGTAAATATGAAACTGCTAAATCAAATATTATTTATTGTGTTGCAGCCTACCCTCTATAAATAGCCCAATGAAGTAACCACTATTTCTTCCAAAAGAGTGTTAAACTAATTCTCCAGTGATGTCAGAGAAAGTTTTTTCTTAAAAAAAATTGTAGCTACCATCTTTGAAGGGGCCAAACAAACGTCTGTGTTTCATTGTCTGAGCGGACAAAAAGTCCCCTGAGCTTGGAACTAGCCTCTCATCACCTCCTCAGCACAAAGAAAGCCATTTGATTGTGCAAATGTGTTTTATGTCTGGCAAATGGAGTTTCTAAAATCTTTATTTGTTTTTCCCTTCATTGGGTATCAACCTCCTTGCTTTCTAATGCACATGCCACTTATTCGAGCAGCTCAATAAAATAGTTTATTACTGGACGTTCATGTACTTGTCCTTAATGCTGAGTTATTGCATTAATATACCAGTGAATATACCAACCATTGACGAGTTTACCAAAAATTTACATTACTGTCCGTATCAAGCTGATTTACATCTCTAATATCGTTTGGGTTTTGTGTAGTTTATTATTTCTTATTCTAATATGTTTTTAGTATTTAAAACAGTATGGTTATTTTAAGAAACCAACTGCATGTTCATTCATCCCTATCTGCTTGTCCGTTGGCGGGTCGCAGCAGCAGCTGGCACCACCCATTCATATTGCACCATATTGTGAGCCTTCTTGTGGGTGGTGTACCCACAAAAAGATCAACATTTTTACATCAGTAAACACGTTGGATATTAGGATAATGTATTCCGTCCACGATTATTATATGTCCTCTAATAAGGTTCAAATCTGGAATGGACATTTTTATAATGTCACTGTTATTTTGTTTTAAACTTGACTAATGTCCATCCTTCAACCCATTTTCCACATGGTCTTGACCATGTAGCCCTGTATTGTTCTCTCATTTTCCTGTTGTCTGTGCACTCTGGTAGGTAATCACCCCCCTGGAGCTGCCCAGGGCTTCTTAATCACCTGTAATTACTGAGCTGTGGCTTGATTTAAATTAATGATATCCATGTATAGTGAGTCCTAAGTCTCACTTTAGCTCTGATTGTACTTTATTTACCAGAAAGTTTCCCTTTGCTCACACTTTAAGCAATATTAAAATCCTTTAATGAGGGGGAATATAAGGTCATGCATATACAGTAATTCTTAACAAATGTTTGTTGTTTTCAGCCATCGATAATGTAAATGTCAGCAGTGATGGTGGGCAGCCTTACCGTCGATAGCAGAGAGCAAGACTCTGGAGTGGTCGTATGCAATCACATTAGCGTATCTGTTCTTGGGTTTGTTCACCTCCAGGTTGGAGTGCTCCCATGTAAACTGCTGGCCTGGATCCACAGACTGTAGGATGAAATATTACTGTATGTCATTATTGAATAGAAACAAAATGTGTGTTTTGGCCAGAAACAGGGAAAATGCTAATACATTTCAGTCTCTTAGTCAAAAGTATAAAACTACTAGTCAAATAAAGTGAATTATTTTTATTGCCAGCAGAATCTGGACAATAATAACTGCACTGACTCTATTATAAGTAGAGTAGTATTGTTTGGATAAAAAAAAAAAAAGAGTCTTTACTAAGACCATATGTTACTTAAGATGGTTTTTAAAAATAAAACCTTTCAAAAGATTTCAAAGTGGTGAAATTATAAACTTTTTTTTAATAGGGGTCAGTACCCTTATTTTGTCTTTTTCCCTTACTTTTTGTTTGCTGAAATTTCATGACATACACTCACACACAACTAGTTGAATCCCAGGTCCTAATAATAGTCTCTTCTCCCCAATAAAAGACTATAAAATATTATGTCACACGGGAAAGACTTGCCATAAAAGAAATATATATGTTTTTCTGTTCAGTGACACCAGACTACTTTTATGGCTACGGTCTTCTTTTGGAGGAAGAAAAAGGGGACAGGCAGGTTGTGACCTTTTATTAATTCCCTCTAGATCTGTGTAAAAATCTGCTAGACTCCATGTTGAACTTTTTATACCCCGTTAATTCCATCGGGTATTCCATTCAGAGAGAAGCAACTACATAAGATATTTTAAGTCCCTTTCCTGCAGAAATAACCTACAGCAATAAAGGGAAGGACAAATTGCTGCCAATGTTTTTTTTTTTTTGGCAAAATGTGGTAAAACAATAAGATGCAGTGATTGTTTATGTTCATAATCTGGGTTTATCATTGGAGAATAGCTGTTAAAATAAAATTTAACTTGCAGCAGTGCTATACTTAAACTGCATCATTATGTGAGGGCAGCTTGGCAGGCACCCACATGGCGACCTCTAATTTAAAGGGCCGCAAACACAAAGAGGGGAGACATGGGCAAAGCAGACTGAAGGTGTCTTTCTGTACGTTGAAACAACATCTTGTTGACATAGGGTTTTAGTTAAATGTAAATTCTGCAAATGTCTATTAGCTCACATACAGATAGCAGCTGCTCTGAGTCATTTCTAAATGTGAGAGCTTTTTTTAGCCAACATATTGCCACCAGTTTGTTGTGTCTGAGACTCTCGAGATATAGAAAATTAAACCTTTGTATTGAAAGAAAAAAAAAGTTTTTTCCCTCCATGTTGGATACTTTTGTGTTAGTGAAGATGTTATGGAATCAGTTATTTTTATTCAGCATTTTTAAGGCATTGACAGGTGATTAGTGGCGCTAATGGCACCTAATGAGTCTATGGATCAAGCCATCCAAACATTTGCTGCCTGATTTTCTCCTCCCTGATATGTCATTTATTTTAATGTGGAAAAACAAAACTCAGCAGTTATTTTAAAATCCATTGTTGCCTTGTAGACATTTTCTGGGAATTGTGCAACTATCACTATCAACTATCATTCAGAGCAATACTATGGTCTCAATCATAGAGAGCCACCTGGAGCATGTTGGTGTGTACAACACCTTTTCTTCCATAAATTTCAACACTTGCCTCATATTCCTGTGAGAATTTGAGGTTGTCGTTGGCCTTCAGACGCTCCAGATGATCTGCCAGTTCCATGATGGGGATGGGTGGGTGACTCGCCATACCTGTCAATAGAGCAAACTGAAGGTCATTGGCCTGGTCTTGTGAACAGATCTTACCCAAGCTGAAGCCAAAAGAAGGAATCATTAGATAAGCAGCATGTTCTTAGGAGCAGGGTGAAAATGGATCTGGTTAGAATGTTCACTCAAAGCAGAGGCCATGCTCATGAAATGGATATATACAGTGTACAGTTCAGAAGCTAATGAGTCATTGAGCATTTGCCCCCATTGGGAGTCTTCCTAGTGAGAGAGAGGGCAAAGGTATTGGCACAGAAGAGCCACAGTATTCAGTAAGCAGGGCAGTGCAATGGGCACTCAGACATCTCCGAAACGAAAACCATAGAAAGATTCAATATCGTTTGGCCAGATGTTGGTGTCTGCTCTGAGCGATGCCGTGTCATTTCACACTTCTCCTTTCATGATGACAAAACATTACACAAGATGGATTAGATGGTGATGGGAACAAAAGACCCCAGAGAAAATGAGGAGAAAATTAAGCGGAGAAAAAAAAAAAAAAAAACATGTGAAGTGCATAACCGAAAGACCAACTAACTTGAAAAATGGAGGTTACTGGAGTCTCTGCTCTCACATGAACCTGCTGGAGGAAATGATGGTGAAATAAATACATCGAGGCTGATATTCTAAAATGAAATGGGGATTTTTTGGGGGCGAATGAATGTGATTTCTCTTGATGGAATGTGAATTAGTGACAGGCAAATGGTAGTCTTTATATCTTAGAAATAGTATGCGGAACACAGGCTTTTAAGCAATGAAATAATATCTTTTTTTCTAACAGATCTGGAGGAATTCAACAAGTTAAAGAAAGCAACAGGTTAAGTAATAACCTAGAACATAAATATATTACATGTATTTTTAATTAATTTGACAACTTTATTGTCAATCAAAGTTTTTAATCTGTTACCATGACAAACCGCTGTCGTTAAGCTCTACGTTCATTAATTAGGTTTTCTTCATTTATTTATTTTAATTGATTTGCCAATATTGTATCATTTGTTTTTTGTTTGGTAAATATTTCATAAGATTTACATTCAGATATTTTTTATCTACATATATACATTGTGTTTTTTATGTCAAAATCGTTGTTTCTAACGGTGGCGTCGTAGCGACACCTGTCTGCTCACTGGTACCTTAATCAAGCCTAGTACATTCCAGAATTTTGAATTTGTTTTGTTAAGGTTAATTGTTTATCATATTTATTTTTTCTTATTAAGTATAATAAGTGAATAAAGTAGCTTGGGCTAACGTTCTTTTCCTGTTTGTTTTACTGCATATTTTACTGTATATTTTACTTAATCGTTTGTAAAGTGACTTTGGATAACAGTTGTTGTGATTTGGCACTATAAATGAATAAAGTTAAAGTTGAAGTTAACATGTGGCTCTCCTCCATACAGCCAATACTACTATTTGACGTAAGCTATTCCCTAATGGAAGCCATGCCCTTTCCCCTCCGAAACTAGCTTCTCTCTAAGGCAGAATGGGTTTGTATTCCACAGTCCCATACTCCACTTCTACCACTGGGGAAAATGAGAGTTCCATTTCCAACCCCTAAAGAAGCCAGGGTCTAATGTGGTTGTAAAGAATTGAAGCGGTGCATGGAGTGAGTTGGGGAAGAGCAGCAGTGTAATCTAAAAGTGCCTCTGGTATGTCTTCATGCAGTAAGGTCAAAATTAAGTCTGATCATTTTTAAGCACCGAGATTACCAAGATACCAGCTCTCAGAAAGGCTGTTGGTTGGGACAAAATGATGGCTTGAGAGGCGAGTGAAATGTGGGAGGATGATTGAGATCACTCTGATCCAAAAGGAAAAAAATACCCCATCGCTAGGATGAAACAGCCCGTAATGGTCCTAACACCAGTGAAGAGCTTTTATTAATATGCATAATCTTTTGCAGATATGAAATACCCTCCTTCAATATCCCTGGGCTGACAAACGTGGCTCTGATTTACAACATTATAGGCCGCCTCTGACCACCTGTCCCAAAGCAGTGACTGCCTATGGATCTCAAACTGCAGTTATGTCCAAAACTGTCAAATCTAAAGCAAAGATACAGTCCACCTTTCTAAGCATGGACTGTGACTGCTCCCTAGTCGACGTGTGACCACATGTATAAAACATGTCCTGACCAGTGACCAATACTCTGTGTGCCGCACCAATGGGCAGTTCAAACAATAGCGTTTACAGCCTTGCTGTGGTTTCTTAGCCTCAAAATAAAACCCAGAGGAGACATAAGCATGCTTTTTATTATCCTCATCTTCCACAACTGCTCATCTTGGGATGTCCAGCAGAACCATAACACCTCAACAGGTCTGCACTTTTCTGAGTTAGCACAGCATCTCCGGATAACCTGCGTCACCCAGGTCCAGAGGAAGCTGGCAGGTGCTATGAAACTGTCAAGTTTGTATTTCAGCCTCTTCATTTTCTCTTGGAAAATGCCTCCAGGGGGCGTCCTTGATGGTTGTGATCCTATCATAAGCTTGCGTTGTGTTGTTTTATTGCAACAGTTCAGATTATTTTAACGGCAACAATTCATATCATAAGCTATAATTTATTTTTTTCCATTTAGGTTAAGTCTGATGCATTTTTAACATTTCAGTTTTAACATTTATCATTTGTGAAACTGACCAGGAGTTTGGAAGTTGAGACGTCGCAGCTCAACAGGGTCGGTCGGATGGTGCAGAGGCATCTCTTTGCTGTTGGGGAGGCTGCCTTTCCTGGCTTCAGACTCTGCTCTTTTTCTGTTAAAAAAAAAAACACAGCATGGAGCACATAATGTAGTGGTAATAAAACAAAAGCCAGTACGTGTCTCACAATGTAACCACAAAGTGTCCTTTTTTTGGTCCCTTTGTGCAATGAACGCAGTTACTGATAGTGTGAGACAGTTAAAAGGATTACCCCCCCGTACGGTATCTTGTTTACAGCTCCGGGTCTGCACTAAATTGCAACTCTTTACAATACCAACAAGCTCAAATACAGTAGCTTTGAGTAAATAAGTACTGCTTTAGTGAAGCCTGTATCATTACCATTCAGTTGAAGGTGTCAGTCGGTTCAACAAGTTCAATTTTAAGGCTGTAGTTATGGTAATTAAGGCGTCACAAACAGGTGTCTTGCTTAAAGGCTATTGTTCATTTGCCGTTGTGTTGAGCTAAAAGTTGGGGAGTTTTATACTGTGAAGAAATTGAGTTTTGACTCAAATAATGTGTAAGAAAGATTGTATGAGATTGATTTATTTTTTCAGTTGAAAACATTTAGGAAAAGAAGAAATAAAAGCCAAAAAAAGGCAATTTTTCAATGTTGAAATGTAATATGCAATATATATTTCAGTTATAAATGTTACTTCCTACACTTGTTTCTCTCTTACCTGTCTGGTTTGCTGCTCCATTGGTCGGCAAAAAAAGAAATATCGACAGAACATTAGGTGGGAAATGTTTAGTTTTTTTTTTTTTGGAGAATTTCCATAAATATCTCTATAGAATGATCAAGCTGGGAACATTCATTCTTAGTTGTACTCTTTCTCTAACAGTTTTGCTTTGTGTACGCGGTTGCTGATGCTTGCCTTCAGAGATTACACCCAATTACGCAGCGATTGTTTCAAAAACTACAGTTTCCCAGGTGCATCCAAGATTTGCGTATTGTATCTCTGCTATTTCCAGCTGTTTCAGCTGATTACTTCTTGTCTGGGTGTTAAAGTGATCAATTGACTTCTAATTGCTGTCAGTCTTCTTTCCGCAAACAGCCTTTCCACTGAGGCATGTATTGAATCCCACAATGAGGCCTATTAAAAATGGTGCACAGACTTTTCTGAATACAAACATGTTAAATCTCAATTTTTTTATATCCGTTATAATAAATGACTGTGTGCAACAACCTTTATTTCAAACTAAACATAACATCAGCTGTATAAAAAAACTGTTTTACTTTAGTTTGACACATGAATTTTAATTTGCATAAATCATGCCATGTGATAAAGAAATGAATAGATAAAAAGAAGATACGTTACACAAATTAAACATATTTGCAATTGTTTGGCCAAAGTTAGAACCTGAATTGTTCCTGATGCGTATGCACACATACTGTAGTAAAACGGATTCAATTCCCAGAGTCTGATTCACTCTGCAGAAAATACTACAAACTCCCACCTTCGTGCTTCAGTGACAGCACTAAGTTTGGCCACTAAGGGCCCATTTCACTTTATTGTGAAACTCCCAACACTGTTTCTGTAAAATGACGACTGTTGTTTGATGTTGAGAGGGGTCGTGGTGAGCCTTGCAGTGATGGTTTCAGGAATGCAATTAAGATCTTAGAAATTGTGTTTTGATTAATGTGTATTCCAGGTTTTGCTTGCTGTATTCACTTTAACATTTGAGTCACTCTTTCAATATTTCAACTGTAGAACAAATATTAAGACACATCTCTAAAAGACTATTTTACTTTTACTAAATTTTAATAGGTAATAGTTACCGAATGATGGCAGCTGTATTTTGACACATGTTCTTACAAATAACTCTACATGGGGCTATAACAGGCAAAATGTTTTGCCTCGTGGGCCTCAGTTGATCCTAAAATTGGACACAGGGGCCAAATCCGGAACAGAAAATGAATCGTTCGTTTGAACTAAGATAAATGGCATGTAAAACCTAGAATCCTACATTTCTAATGCTCTTTATGATGACATCTACTGGGGAAACACATTATTTTTACGAAAATGGCAGTAGTATAATGATAATATAAATAAATCATTTAATTTGGACAATGTTTGGCAGGCCACATTAAGGAGCTCAACAATTCATACCTGATTAAAAAGACAATAAAAATATTATGGCTGCTATTAATTAAAAATATACCATGTGTTCATGAGTGCACAGTATATTTTTCAGTAAAGTTTTTTGACTATTATAAAGTCTTCTTTTCCTTTCGGCTTATCCCATTTTTCAGGGGTTGCCACAGCGAGTCAATAACCTCCATCTCACCCTGTCCTGCGCATCCTCACCTCCAACTCC
>JAFBJS010012760.1:0-18406 GCA_016785265.1 Paraplagusia blochii
AAGGGTCTCTCTCCAAAGCTGATGAGTCAGTGGGTGCGGCCATGTACTGGAAAATATGCCGGATGTGGTAAACTGGGTGCACCTCATAAAACAACACCGAGTGAAGAAACATTCAAATTAGAATTAATACGTTAATCGAGTATTCATGGACAAAATAGTATTAACATTGTTCTCTGAAGCTTTTGGGAGACAGGGCAGTGCAGTGTGATGTGGTAAGCAGTTGTGGACACTGCTGCCCTTGCAACCTGGTAACAAATAAATATATGAAGATAAGTGAATGGATGTCAGATGTTAAGGACACAAAACACAGGGAGGCCTCTGAAAAAAAAGCCTCTAGAGGGAAGGGGAAAGTTTATCAAAGCAGATAAAACAGTAGTTTATGAAGGCAAAGGGACTAGCAAATGGAGGGCAAAGCAAAGAGGAACGGGAGATGACACAGAGAGACACATTGGTGAATAAAATATTTATAATTTTATATTTGATTTTTCTTCCGAACCCTACTTTTGGGTTAATATTTTATTTCATAGCAAATAAATAAATCCATAATGCCAAATCTTTGACAATCTCTAACATGTAATTGTTTATTATTAATAATATGTTGATTTTCCATCCCTTTCACCCACACACACATCAAGTCGTGCAACATCACAGCAAACACTGGAAGCTTATTCTAATCAAGGCTACATAATGCTGCTTACACTGTACAACTAAATCACACGGTTGATCAGTTTAACTGGTGCTCTCACACCTAGAACCCGCAGATCAGGTGCAATTGGACCGCTCACACTGTATGGTTTTACATGTCACGTCTGACACCTGTAGATAGATCTGCTTTTACATGTTTTTGCAATTTGAGTAAAGTACTGTTGTGATCCACTGGGGAGGAAGAAGATGACAGTCGTTGGAGATGTGTAAATGCTCACAGTTCCTAAGACATGATGATAACTGATATGGAAAAGACAAGCTGACAACGATGACATACTGTAAATTGGCCAGGAAATGTCTTGGCAAATGTGGTCAGTCTGGTCTGTCAGTGCTGCCATGCTGCACAATGTTGATTACTTTCGTTGTATACTCCTCTTCCTGTGGAAGAGGAAATTGTAGGTGAATTGGGAGACTTTCAAACATGTTCAAACTTCACACATTGGAACGTGAGGTAGTCTGGAGGAGATCATGTGGTGATACTTGCTTGCGGTAACCCCGTATACACTGCGCCTGATTGCCTAACATCTGACAACAAACAAATCATGGCAAAATCATTAGCCAGTGTACAGTGTCCTATAGACATTATCAACAGAAATTCTCAGTGGTTAAAGAAACACTTTTTTTTTTTTTTTTAATAATGTATTTTACAGGGATGACAACAGGAAATTTTGATTTCAGCTGAAAATACTGTTAACTGTTACCAATAATCAAAAATGATTGTTTGACAATTGCCGTGATGATTGCTATGACAATTGGTGAATAAAATTATTCCAAGTAGCAACAAGTACAATATAAAGATGATGTGAACAATCTTTCAATATTTCAAGTCTAAAAATAAATCACCAGAAAAAAAAATATGACAATTAACATATTTGTAGTTCATATTTATATGCTGATAATATTTTCAGCTGAATATGAAGCTTTAATTTTACCAAGTCGAGTTGAAAATGTCAACATCAATTTACTACTTGTACCCTATTTCAGATGTGTTGGCCTTGCATATCCTATTTGATAAACAAACATCGGCGAAAATAAATAAATTTAATAACAAGTAAGAAGACCTACCTCTGAATGAACTTATCTGTCAGCTACAGGGGGTGAGTGGTTGCGACTGCAGGCTCTGTGAAGTGCTAGGTCTAGTTGGAACTGCTAAAGTCCCCCAGTGTGTCGTGTCAACAGTGTTAGCAAAACTTGTGGATGACGATTTCGCAAAAGCAGATCCCAAATAATAATTACTCCGACGAAATCCTAGGTTTTCTGAATGCTTCTGCAGTTTTGATGCGTGATCTATTAGTAGTTTATCACATCACTGCAGTAAACACAAAATGCCTTTCCGGACATTCCTGTCACTGTCACTTTTCGTTCGAGCCATTCCCAGCGGAACTTCTTCTTAACATCTCTTTTAATTTGGTTAAATGAAACGTGCATTCTCATTCGTGGATTCTATATTTAGTAGCCAATCACATCGTTTTTTCAGGACAATTTTGACGTGAAAATTACCATATCCTTGTTGACAGCAATAAATATAGGTACCTCAACCCCGCTAAAATTTTCTCAACAGATTTGGACGTTTCACAAAAATGACCAAATTCTTTTTCAAATTGGCGGATTTTCGCAGTCAGTCACACCGTTCTTACCTTTAGCTGGTTTTGCTGACACTGACAGCTGTAAAAGGGCACCCTAGGCTTGTGTAATGTGCAACTTACTAAAAGTTAACTTCATATCAATAAAAAGCTTATTTTGTTAATTTTGTACAAAAAGTTGCAAGAGGGCACTGGTGCAACTTATACTTCTAAATATCACGGTCTGCCTTATTAGCCAAGTGTGAAGAACTCTCCGTGAAATGGACCAAATATAGCCTGACTGACTATATCAGTTCAGTATAACAAATAGATTGCACATATTGAAAGGGATGCTGCGGTAATGCAATTTTTACAAATAGTTGCATTTTGACAAAGATTGTGTTCTACACAGGTTGGACATTGCAGACCACTAGACAAGACAAACTAGATAATGCTATGGAGGGAAGAAAAGCAAACTCCTAGTTTTGACATTGTGTTACAAACATATAACCCATCAACAGACTGAACATGTGGGCAGATTTGAGCTGCCCACTGCTCAATTTTAAGAGGGGTCTGGAAAGCCTTCTTTGCTGTCCTAAATGTACTGTAAAATTACATTCATTCATAATATTTTTAAATAAAATTATTATTAATTTAATTTTATCAACATAAAATATTGTTGTTGGAAAAATCATATTCCAGATAGCTATTGCTGTCGGGTTCCATGATATCTGCCCTCTCCTTCAGAATCAAAAGTGAGCGCTCCTTCCCGTGTAAGTGAATGGATACAGCCTGGTTGACAGCATTCAGACCAATGATCTAGCTAGAAAGACACCCAAGCCTTCTAGCTGGTCCTACGTAGAAGGCGACATGTATGTGTCCCACAATTGGATATGCTCTTCCAGGAGTCTGGCAGTGTCATTGTGTTTTATTTTCCTCGACAGAATTGACTGCAATGTATGGCATGGATAAAATTGGAGGGAAATGTCCTGCTTATTTGATTGAAAGTTTTCTTTTTTTTGTCAAATTTTACAAGGATGCAAATTTACTTTTGTCAAAACAAGACAAAGGTATTTCACCTTATTTTTTTCAAAACAGAAACAAGAACAAACCCTGCAACAGCTGTAATAATGTGTGCATCAGGAATAGCTTGAGGTTGATTTAAATTATTTTTTCAAAGCCTTAAACACATCTTATGTTACAAAATATATGTTCATATATGGGAAGATTAAATATTTCATACCCCCAGTTTCAATTTAAAAAATGAACATGCATGGAAATTATACCTGTTCTGCACATTGCTGAAGACACATGTTGGATGTGTGGAATAAATCAGAACTGAGAAGGAAAAAAAAAAAATTTATAGCCCAACTAAAGGGAGAAGATAAAAGCAAGGAACGGAGGCAGAAGGGAAATGTAAAAGCCAATGGTGAAGAAATTAGGCAGGGAGCTGCCAGAGTGAGAAGAGAGGTGAGCGTCTAACAGTAAAGTGACTGCATTTCGATTTCCTACCTTCTCAGAACATTTCAGCTGTCATTTCCTCTCCGGCGTCTTTACATTCCTGACTGTCAGTCATTGTTATTGGAGTCCATTCATTACTCTGTGGCAATCAGTATTTTCTCAAGTAAAGTCAATGCAGTCTTTAGCCAAAACACAAAGTAAAAAAAATAAAAGAAGCCATTTTCTTGCATCACACATAAGGATAGTCTGATAATAAATTGTTGAATATTCCAGATAATGAGATAATGCCATATTCTATAGTTAGACTCATTGTTATTTCTTTACATGCATTTTCCAACACACACTTAATACGGTATTGTTTGCAATACAGACAATACTTCTCTCCTTCAAACAAATGCATACTCGCTCCTGAAGCTATGGTAGCTATGGAACATGTCATTGCAGATTCTCATATTCCCAGTCCCACCAGTTTGATGCTAAAGGTTAATTGTTAGGCAACTGGACTTGTGGACCTGTGGATGGATTTCTGTTTTTTTGTTTTTGGCTGTTATGTTGATATTTATTAATTCACTAATCCATTCACACATCCCATTTAAATTAGGGATGTCCAATAGACATGATAACATTTACCGATACCAATATGAACCGATATTGCCCAAATAACATAATTTCCAATACCGATATGAACCTATAAAGATATGAACTGATACCGATGTAGGCAGCTAATTTCCCCTGAACTAGTGTGATACCAGACTAAAGGCATTCTATAAACAACTGTGCACAACATAAACACACTACTAAAATATAAGTTATGGAAAATGACACATTTTTGTTTATCATTTTGTCTGAAACAGTCCTATGATTCTTTGTGCAGCATTTTTAATCAAACAATGTCTAGTGTTGGACAGAACAACTTTCCAAAAAAACATTGATTAACATTATAAACCGGGCTTATTCAGATCTCAAAGCAATAGGTAATATAAATGGGCACAGATATAAACAACTGCAGTATAAGAGTTAAAAGCCCTCTTAATGAGAGAGAAATAAAAAAAAAAATCAGCATTGTCACAATGTAAACTCATCTATTTAATGACATGAGAGACAACACAGAACGTCCTTTCACTGGCAAGTGTCCGAGAAATAATAGTTTCAAATACATTTTGTCATAGCGCGGCTACAGAAACTCCACGTTTAATAAAAACAGTGTCTTGAGAGAAAACGTCTGGTTCTCTAAGACGATGAAGTTTGTCTGATTTATTTTACTCTTCTCTTTACCATATATAACTAATTTGCTCATGTCTGTTCTTTACCATATTTAACTCTGAGTCTTTAAGAGAGAGACTGCTGCTGCTGCTGCTGCGACTGCTGCTTCTGCTGTGTTGTTTCACTGAGTCCATTCTGTCTTTAATTTGCAGCATAAAATCACCTCGTGATAAAGTGTTAAAATCTTACCCCCACCCTCACATGACCAGCTCCTTGCAGTCATTAAGAATCACAGTTTTCTATCCACAAAAAACTCCAGACCACGGACATTAACTGTAGCATTGATCATTGTAGCTGTCCCTTTAAATGACGTACAGGTCAGATTGTCAGTACTGCGGACTCAGTTCCTCATGAGGAAGTTCAGCGTATTTGCCTAGACCGCAGCTTTGCAGCATTGGATTAATAATATTGGTGGAAAAAAACGATACAGATGTAATTTGATATTAAAAATTATGCTAATACCGGCCCGATATTTATCGGTGGACCAATATACCGGCCATCCCTAATTTAAATTAATAATTTTCACAGTTCCAGAGGCAGCTGGAGTCATCCCTGCAGCCATCCGTCAAAAGACATTTTTTTTTTTTTCAGTAAACTGCAGGCCCTAATTTTATATCAACAACAACAACAAACATTTACAGTTACCGGTATATATGCAGAGTACTAGAAATAGACCGAAGGTCCATATACTTCTAATCCTCACTGATTATTATTTGTGCCAAATGTTCTCCTTCAAATCCAAAAACAAAGTCATCTTCAGCGCAAAGTTTTACAACCCATTATGAAACCTCTGCGACAATTTGCACAGTCAGTTAAGGGAGACATGCTGGCTTTCCTGGACTGTGCAGTGCACATAAAGGAAAACAGAAACCTTTTCATTGAGGTCTACAGGAAACCAACACAGACCAATCAGTACCTACATTTTGACTCGCATCATCCACTTCAACATAAACTGGGGGTGATCAGAACCCTTGACCACAGAGCCAGACACATCCCTTCACAAGAGGACGCCAAGGCTAAGGAGCAAGCTCACGTTAGAGGGGCCCTAAGCACCTGCGGCTACCCCAACTGGGCTTTTTCTCCAAAGCCACCAAAACTAACAAACACAACAGGGAGGACAACGAAAACAAATGGAGTAACCTCGTTATTCCATATGTTGCCGGGACTTCCGAAAAAAAAACGAATTTTTAAGGATCACCAAATTCCGGTTTACTTCAAACCCACCAACACTCTTAGACAGAAACTAGTCCACCCAAAAGACAAAATACCTCATCGGCAACAGAGCAACGTTGTGTATGCAGCACAGTGCAAAGAGGACTGCCCTGACCTCTACATTGGTGAAACTAAACAACCACTGTACAAACGTATGCAACAACACAGAAGACCCAACTCATCAGGACAGGACTCTGCTGTTCATTTACATATGGAAGAGAAGGGACACAGTATTGTGGATGAAGATGTCCAAATCCTGGCCAGAGAAGACAGATGGTTTGAAAGAGGAGTGAAGGAAGCCATCTACGTCAACCTGGAGAAACCTTCTCTCAACAGAGGGGGACAACTAAGACACAATCTTTAATCCACTTATAAAGTTGTTTTGAATTCTCTACCCAGAAAATTCTCTGGTCATCAGACCAGGGATCCATCACAAATGAGAGGAACAAGTGATACTAACACTTCCCCCCACACCACCATTCACACCTCTAACTCAACAAACGGCCGGGTACGAACAGAGCGTGTCACATCTCCCTGTAACTCCACCTCTCACTTATAGCCTTTGTTCTACAACAACCCCCTTTCGCAGGTATGCAGCCTCGTTTGAGGTTAAATACCAGGTCTCCCCTGTGGTCGGTTAGAACTGAAGAAGCCTCTTGGATGAGAGGTGAAACGTCTTCAAGAAACCTACTATGTCCAGTTGCTTTCGAAGTAACTAATTTTGGATTGCACAGTCAGTGGTTCTCACAAACTGTTTAAATTATTTGCGCAACACCTTAAGGCATAAGGAGCAACCTCTATCTTTTATTTCTCCTAAAATATATTGTCCAATTATAAAAGAAATATATATATTTTTTTTGTCAAAGTGCAACGTTTGACTTTACACCTAACCATAAAAAGCATTGTGTAACAAGATATATTAAGAATGGTTTTGAACAATCAGAAAAAAACAGGGGCAATGTGATATTTCTAGAGCATTCATACTTTTACAGGAAACTGACCTTTCTCCCCACATATTCATAAAAATATTTTAGGTAATGATAATATGTGAAAAAAAAGTAAGTACAAAAAAAAAAAAAACAGCTGGACTGAAACAGTCAACATACACAGTAGCTACTGTTTGTTGCAATTCATACCTGAAAAAAACAAAGAAAACAAAACATCTATATCTATCTGGAGTATAAGTTGCAGCTCTGTGGTGTAAAAATAAGATATGACATAAAAGTCACAAACCCAGCAAACTGAAATACTGTGTGTGTGTGTTAATGGAGCATAACGTAACCCATTCAAAGACATATGAACAGCATTAGCTTCTCGCATAAAGAAACGTCATCTTTTCATCCATTTCTCACAATTTATCCATTGCCATGTAGAGCAGGAAGAAGAAAAGAATAAATAGAACAATGAGCACAGATTCAAAAATGTATTTTGAAAAATTCACAAATAACATTCACAAGATAAGAATAAATACAAAAACTTAATTATTCACAGATATTTTTGGAATATGTACAAACAAAAGTAATTTTGTGAATTGTTCAAAATGAATTTGTGATTTGTTGAATGCGCCATTAAATTCCCCTTTAATTTGCAATTTTTGAGACTCTTCTCACGTCAACTGACCCACTTATGCATTTTTTTTTTCTACATCAGGCTTGTCTGTGTGTGAGGTCAGTACACTGCTGGACAGATTTTGTTTGGTCAAGGTGAAGTTCAAATGTTTTCTTTACTCAGCATTGCACAAACGTCCATCCATTCATCCATCTCCATCCACTTATCCAGAGATGGGTCGCGGGGGCAGCATTCGGAGGAGGGATACCCAGACATCCCTCTCCCTAGACCAGTGGTTCTTAACCTTGTTGGAGCTAACGAACCCCAACATTTTCATATGCGCATTTACCGAACCCTACTTTAGTAGAGTGAGTTGATGTGTCTTGACCTCTGCGGCAGAGGCTACACCGAACCCCTGAGACCTACTCTCCGAAACCCTAGGGTTTGATTGAACCCAGGTTAAGAACCACTGCCCTAGACACTTCCTACAGCTCATTTGGGTGCATCCCGAGGCATTCCCAGGCCAACTGGTGCAACATAGTCACTCCAGCATGTCATAGGTCTTCCTCTGGGTCACCTCACGGTGGGACATGAATCAAACATCTCCTGTGGGAGGCATCCAGGGGGCATCGGATGTAAATGCCCGAGCCACCTGAACTGACTCCTCTCGATGTGTGTGGTTCTACTCCAAGCTCCCACCGGGTGACAGAGCTCCTCACTTCATCTCTAAGGGTCCTCACTTTTTCCGCAGGGTGCACAAAAGTCTAGTCATATAATTCTTAATTATCTGTTCTAGATGGTGAAATTATTTGTAACATATTTTGGCAGTGTGGTGTTGGTAGTTGTAATAACGAAAAAAAAAGAGTCATATATCATTTGATGGGTAAACAGTTTAGCAGCTTGAGTGTATTAATGATCTTTATTTATCCCATAGTGACTGCTGAAGAATGACATCTTTCAGAGACTTCACAATAGAATGGATCATGTCTCAGGAAGATTGCCTCTTGACCTCAAAGGGTTGTTGTTTGTTTGCTTTATATGTTGAACAAAAATAAAGAAAAACTTGGCAAGTTCACAAAAAACATTCAGTACACACAGGGCTTTGAACTTGAATTATTTACCAATCAGTAAGTTCTGAACACAATGGTATTTTGACGTTTTTTTTTTTTTGTTTGTTTGTTTTACTTTCAAATTTGACATTTTTAACTGGAACAGTTTTAATAGTCAAAAGTTAGTTAATAGTCAGTCCCAATGTCCGATGGTCCAGCCACTCTCTTCATTCAGTCAGTTACAGGGAGTGAACCTCATCGGGTCATTGCAAGCCTGTGTTTTTATTTATTTTTTGAGACTGCTTGTGCAACTGCAACTTTTATTTGTTTATAGAGCCATATCATAACAATCCTTATCCTAGGGCACTTTACAAACAAGCTTGCATAAAAAACAAGATGCAGTAACAGGAGCATGTCCCCTGCTCTTAAAGACCCTGCCACCAGCTAATGAATGGCTCTCACAGAGAAAAGAGCAAGAAACTTCAGGTTGACTGGCAGTGAAGGGGGTACTCACCCAGGACAGGTGGGTAGCAAGGAGACAAACAGCAAAAAGTAGACAAACAAATTATATTTGTCTCCACAGGTTTATAAAATCCTTGCAGGGCCAACTGAAGTTATTTTCAGCTTCAAAGGTGTAGGCCTGGGTCCAGTTCACTGACCACAGGGTTGTAAGGGGAGTTCGGCCAGGGTTTGGAGGTGAATTCTTGAGACTTTACAGGCATGGAGTTCTGGGGGAGAGAACAGAGACTCCAGGGACATGAGTTCCCTGGCCTATCGTGACAAATACATTGCCTCTGAGCCAAAGTAAAAGCAACATAAACTTTTATATTGTTTTTTGAAAACTTTTATTCACGAGTCAACAATTATTGGTTAAACATATGATACTTATTAATAACCATGTCTTTGAGAAGGGCAGCAGTGGTGGCCTAGTGGTTAATTGAGAAGTTTGCAAGGCTTTAGGTTTGAATCCAACTTCCAGGTTGCCTATGAGCCCAGCACCGTCCTCATCCAGATAACCTCCAGCGGTCTCATCACCCGCAGAAGGGCTCATTATATGTAGCAGACTGTTCTGTGTCTCGCCGGCAGACATACCCGGCAACAGATGTGTAGTTGAAGATAAATTAATGACTGTTTTTAAGCATTGTTTTTTCCAAATGTGTGACTTAAAAACAGCTAACTGCCAGGTCTAACCAGATGTTATGTTGAGGCTGTTGCAGCTGTTGATCCAAATAATCTGACAGTTGACATTTTCTACAGATCAGGGCAGATAGTACTAAAGAAAACAAAATTGCAAAAAAATACTTTGATATTTCTTTATTATTATTCTTCTCTGCCCCATGCTCCCTTTTCTCTAGTATCCCAGATGAATATACTAATATACCAGATGACTATATGACTGAGACATCGATACAGTATTCGGTAGTAGTCAGTTACTGTTTCAGCTGTAAAGTAATGCATAAACATGGGCAGATAATCTGTTTTTTTTTACCTCATTTAAAGGTTTTACCTCTCACTTTATAGTCTGGCTCATACAGGGTGCAGGTTTTATTTGTGTAAAATACAGTAAGAGCTGGTGTTGTGTTCAGTTGCCTTCAGTCATAAGTGAGGGTCAGTGACACGTTTGAAAACTAAGATCAAAGTAAATCTTGGTCTGCTGCACCATCTGTGCTCCAGGCCAACCTGCATGTTTCTGACAGCAGCCTCTTGTCCTGGTTTTATCTCTCTGGCTCAATCTGTTTCCTTTCACTGAATGATTTCTCATCGCCAACGTTGCCTTGAGCTGTGGCCAAAAAAAAAAAAAAAAAAAACAATTTAGTTTGTCTTCTATTCCGCCTCCAAGCTTACGTCCTTCAACTGCTACATTTTTTTTATGCTGTTACGTAGTAACTCAGTTTCTAAATTTATGGCGTATATACATATATTAGTTACATGCATATAGTCGCAGGGCAGTGTATTAAAAACAGTGTCAGCACATTGAAAAGAAACACCAGTGAGAGATGTAGACAGAGAGGCTGCGACTCACTGCAGGGTTTAGTGAGCATCTTATCTGTAACTGCAACAATAACCCCCAGTGGCTACAGTCAGCACTGCATGCCTGATCACAAGACCCCATCAAGTGAAAGACATCTTTATTTACACAAAGTAAAACCCCTTTGATGGAGCTGAGATGGGCAGAATAATAATCAAAACAAGCAGTGCATGGTGCGACTGTGACGATCTCTCTTTCTCTCTCTGATAAACCCATGTTTGTGTGCATGTGCGCATATAAATGCTGTGTACCCTGTTCACTCTACTGTGTAAATAATTGGCTTAGAATCATCAGCAGCATGTGGCACATAGCAATAAAAATGCAGTCAGTAAATTTCACAGAAGAACACACCTCACACTGAATATGAAAAGGACCAAGGACCAAAGAAATGAAAATGCAAAAATAATATCAGTTCACTTACCATTGGGGCCAGAGTCTGGCATTCTGGGGGTTCACAACCATAAATTGCTGGGGTGTCAGATTAAATGAACATGAAATAAAATCTGTATTTAAGTGGTTTTTAAGTTATTTTAATGGGAACCTAAATCACGTGTATTGGTTCACATCCTAAGATTAAGAACCAAATCCACTAAGATTATATTGTATTAAAATTTTGCAAGACATTACAACATCGTGAAATTTAATAACATAATTGCATTACAGTTCATGTGTTATGCTTCATGATAATATCACTTTCTCAAATTTATGCAATCTCTGATTTTTTTTTTTTTTTTTGTTCTTCTGTGGAAACAAACCAAAAATAACAAGTCACAAGGGAAGAGCAATCATTGTACGATAAGAATAGACACTGGCCTGAGTCCCTAAGCAACAGTGCCTAAGTTTGGGAAAAGTGTAGTCTAAAGCAGGGGTTTTCAAAGTGTGGGGCAGGCCCTCCTGGGAGGCGCGATGCGATGCTGAGGGGGCGCATGTGAACATGGGGAACATTCCTTTTTTCCCCCACAGTACTACAATAAAGTGTAATTGTACATCCTTGTTAGTTGAACTATATCTCTTTTTGTTTCTTTATGTTAACAAAGATACGATGTTATGCAGAGGTGTAACTATTTTACTATTTTATAGACAAATGCTGTTATTTATAGTTGCGGCGGAGAGTGAGTGGTGGGGTGGGGGGACGCAAATTGTTTTCTTCTTGCTAAGGGGGGCGTAACAGAAAAAAGATTGGGAAGCACTAGTCTAAAGGATTCAACACATTTGTCTTTTTTTTAATCTTAATATCAAATCATGCTGTATTTTCTAAATGTGCAAAACAAAATACAAGAAAATTGTCAAATAATAATATATAATTTTAAAGTGAAAATCACATTATTAAAAGAAAAAAAAAATAATGTAAGTTATTTCTATCAAAATATATTATCCATTTCTCACAGTGAAGGTATACAATCTCAACAAAATGTGTCTCCTGGCCAGTTATTTTGTGTGGCCCATGGAGCTTAAAAAGCATTTGACTCACAATAAGAACCATGCTGCTGAGTTTTTTTAACCAGACAAATTAAGTTTTTTTTTTGTTTGTTTTTTTTTTAACCAGCCCAATGCATTGCACTGGATCTGTGCGTAAAGGCAAATAATTAATATTACAGTTTGTTTATTGTCTTTGAGACAATAAACAAACTGTTGGAATTTTGACCAAATTTTATTTTTCATGCATGATTTAGTGTTAACCCTTTCTTCTAATGATTTAGCAAACAATTACGACAGTAAGTTGTATAAGTAGTGTCAACCCAAGTTTAAATGGTCCAATGAAATGCTGCTGTCCGCCTAGAGGTGACATTGACAATTGTAATGAGGTAAAGAAATAGGAATGCATGCCTATTGCCTATTACACAATGATTTTTTGTGTGTTTTGCATTTGGAAAACAGCTTGTTTGAGCTGGCTACAATGTAAATAGCTTGTACCCTGTATTTGCAAAGCAAAAGACAACCGTGTTATTGATACATAATAATGAAATAGGTAAATGCAAAAGTTTTTTTTTTTTAAACTTTACTTTGTGAACCAGTAATGTTTTTGCTTCAACTTTAATTTTATTTGACATGCTGCAACATTAATTCTCCTCAGCAAATGCCTTTTTTTAGTAATATCTGAGTAACGTTCAGTGTTGTAGCGGTTGTTCGATGGAGTCGTAGAAGAGGTCTGTGACATTTTCGCTGTCCATTGTGTTTCCACTCCCCTTATGCAGCCCCATACAGCTTGTTCAGTACCACTGCAAAACAGGCTTTTAAACAATGTCCCATGGCATGAAATTCTGCTGCAGCTCTGTCCCTTTTTATATGCACTCACTGGTAGGTGTAAAATGTATATAAATATTCATATATATGATATGATTCATTATGATGTAAACAGGTACGACCGTGCAATTTTGATCCGATTTGACCATTTTTTCAGTCACTGTGAGAAGTCCAATCACTCTTGATTATTGAATCATATGGTGTGAGAACGAGTCATGGACTGTGAGCTGCTAAACTTCTGCAATTCAGTCACACAGTATAAGCAACAGATCGACATCCTGATTGGAAAAGGTTGCACAGGTTATACCCGAATGTTTACCTTTCTGTAGGTGGTAAGGCCAGTGAAGGCCCCAACCACGTTAACTCAAAAGACATTGACAAGACATCAACTCTGCGCCACTACAGAGTGTTAGTTCAAAATATAGTATGTAATTTGAATAAATATCAATTGCAGAAATGATTGAATAATGCATTGTGGGTTATGACTTAGCCCAAAAGCAATGTCTCAAAGGCAATGTCATTGGTGTGGAACACTAAAGTGCACCCCCTAGGCAAGATTAAATCCCTATGGCCGTGCCCTCCAGTGGGCACTGCACCTGCAGGAAGTTCACAGAGCTGGTGCAGTGAAGTGTTATCTGGTTGGTGGTCGTGGAGACCGTTGTCCCTGCAACGGATAGATGGATGGATGGATGAAGATTATGGGATAGTTAAATCTATCTAGTCCTCCAGATAAAACCCCTCAGTTAAAGTAAGTTTCATATCCCTGAGCTAAACCAATACAACTCAAACAGTAAACATACATAATATATGGTATAGATATTGTCGCTTCTGTAATGTAGCAGTTAGCCACCAAAAAAGAGAGAGCAAGAACAGACAGTTAACAGCAGCAGTTCAAACAATTGCTGATGTTAATGCATTATTTTCAACTTTGGGACCATACTACTACTCTGTTCAATATGGTTTTACTGTACCAATTAGATTTAGGATCTCAGCCCATGTGCTGCTCTGTCTGCTCTGACAGGTAATGTGTTTCAAGTTGACTGGCCAGTTTCTCCGGCTACATTCCAGACCGCCTTCGGCCTCACCAACTCCCTTCGGCGTTATAATCAAGCATTCAGGTGTTGTCAATTATCTCCTCTGTCAGAGTTCAGAGTACTGGACAAAAGAGGGGCTACATGATTGAGCTGTGGTTCACTGGATTGGCAACTGCCTCGAACAAATTTGGCAAGAACAGAAATGTTCCTGACATCATGTACACAGGGTGATTTCAGTTCAAACCCAGTGACCCATTTCAGCCCAGCGCCATTTCAGAGCTAGAGTTTAGAGTTGAGGATAATGTCAGTGAGAGTCGGTGTTCTGCATTCCTTTATCTTAAGATGGTATGACTAAAGATGTAAGGTTTCTTTAGCTTTGTTCTCCCTGCTGAAATGGAATTACTTTTTACACATATCTACACAAAAGCACCTGAAAGCAAAACAAAGGCTTGTAAACACTGTTTAACAAGTGTAAGATATCTCAATAAGGTACACACAGGCATAGACAGAGGCATTCTCCACGAGACATTTTATCACACTTGTTCAAGCTACAAGCCATGAAAGTGTCAAATCAACAAAATTATTCTAACAACTACATAAATAGAAATGAAATATTTTCTCGATAGAAATAGTTACCAGTACTCAATACCCAAAGAACTCGCACTCAAAACAAATACATTGAGCTTGTTACATTTTCAGCCATCAGTAAGCAGGCAGGGCCCAAATGCAACATGAAGGAGATAGTTTTCCGTTTAAGGGAGTTTATTTATTATTCTCTAACAAAAATACACACTAGAAAACAAACTTTATATGGGACTTAAACAAGGAATACAGATAGAAGGCACCAAAGGCAATAAAACATCCATATATTGCTGTTAATTACACATTTTACTTCATTTTTTATTTTTCCATCTGTGTACTTTTGTTAATGCATTCATGACTTGTGCATGTGTCCCAAGCTCTAATTGAGCACTAAAACTACATATGTAGACTGTTGGTTAATCGTCCTTCTACATTACTTCTTGTCTTTTGGCTTCTATAAAGCTAACTGGGAACACTGAGATAAATAAATGGAATAGCATCATCAAACCAGATGGTTTGTTTAAGGAACACATGAGAAAGTATCACAGGGGAAGCAAAGACACTTTCACATAGCATTTGGCAACTGATTGAATGAAGATGAACCATCTGTCGATCCAGAGAGAGAGAGAGAAAAAAAAGAA
Source organism: Paraplagusia blochii (assembly GCA_016785265.1). Classification (NCBI taxonomy): domain Eukaryota; kingdom Metazoa; phylum Chordata; class Actinopteri; order Pleuronectiformes; family Cynoglossidae; genus Paraplagusia; species Paraplagusia blochii. The sequence goes on from JAFBJS010012760.1 coordinate 15,331, forward strand.
GAAAAAAAAAAAACAACATATTTTCTACTCAATTATTATTTTCTTTTACTAATGTCTTTAAAGCAGGAGCTGATAATGAGGACCAAAATACACAGACTACTGCAATGTATCGCTGATGTGTTTACATGGAAGTGTTCAAGCTGGTGCCCTGTTTACAGGACAGCACACATTAACAAAAGCGAAAGGGGAGGATTTATTCTGATAATTTCATGATGTAATACCAGATCCCAGAATCTTAGAAAGAAAATATATCTATCACTACCTAATGTTGAAATTAAATTAACCAAATAATTTAGTTTTTAAAAACTTTCTTCTGTATTGTTAAAATTCTACTTATACTAACATTTTTTCCTACAAAGATTTCTTAACATTACATTTTAGTTTAAGATTGTAGATTCTCACCTACTTTTGCTTTTTATTGTAACTTTGCATTTTATTTTGTATCACTCCATGTTATTCCAAGTCACTGGAGAAAATGTGAATCAAGATGCGAGAAAATGTGAAAGAAAGTACTTCTCTCACTGCATTCAATCACTCAATCAATCAAATTTTATTTATATAGCCCACATTTACAAATCAAATTTGTCACATAGGGCTTTACGACGTTGTAAACACCCTCTGCCCTTACCCTTGTCTCACCCTTGGTCCTTTTTCACAAAACTGTTAAACGTTGAATAATAAATAAAACATTAATTGTGTAAGTTGAGCATTATCTCTTAGCGGCCCCGTACCAATTGCTCCATGGACCACAATCGGTCCACGGCCCAATGGTTGGGACCACTAAGCTACATAACATTGTGTTCTAGTTTATTGCATATTTATTAAGACCAAATATATATATAATTGGTAAACCCTGATTTATCTATACATTCAGTTCATAGTACACTTACTATGAACTGAATGCATTCCTTACTTATTTCTTACTATGCATTCCTATTAATATTCTAGATTTAAGTACAGGAAAAAAAAACACCTGGAAGGCATTTTTTTCCAGACAGATTGGAAACTGGCCACATTAAAACATCAGCTAGAAATTACCCTTTCATAATGTTTGGCTCCTTCAATCTGCCATTTTTTGAAGGAGCCGAGTTGTAGGGCAGTTACTGGGATCTTTACCCCACAGGCATCACTGTGTTTCACACCAAATGCTTTTTTGCAAAATCCCCCAAATCTTTAGCTGTAAATTACATATATATACCTCCAAATTACATATATTCAGTCAGGAGTTTAGGCATCAGGTGTCGGCTTGTCCATTTTTTTCAGGGATTTCATGGGTCTTACCCGGTCCTCTTCCTCTCCTACCTTGTAGCTCCATCTCTAGCATTCTTCAACAAATATTATCACTGCCCCTCTGAACATGCCCAAACATCTTAGTCTAGCTTCTGGAGCTTTTTCTCCAAATCTTCCTGTATATGTTGTCCCTCTAAAGACTGATTACTGATCCTGTCCATCCTTGTCTCTGTCGCTCTGCCTCCTGTCGTCTACCTGTTCTAAGTGTCTCTAAACCATAGCTGGTGTTAAAACTGTCATGTGAACTTTTTCCCTTCACCTTACCTGACACTCTTCTGTCATAAATAAATTTTTCCAGTTGGTCCATCCTGCTTGTACTCTATTCTTTACCTTTCTTCCAGTCTCCACTGCTCTGAACAGTTGTATCTTAACTCCTGCACCTTCTCCACCTCTGCTCCTTGTAACCTCACCACTCCACTGTTCTCCCTTTTATTCACTCACATGTACTCTGTTTAGCAACGATTGACCTTCATTCCTCTTGTCTATAGTGCAAACCTCCACTAGGTTATCTTCTAGTTGTCATTTGCAAACATCCTTGTACATCTTAGGTCATCTTTTACAAAGCTACAATATAAGCCTGGCCAATCCAGACCAAAGTCCACTTTCTTGACTGCTAAGCAATCACTGCTCTTGCAGAAAAAAAAAAAAGTCATCGTTATAGCTGCTGTTAAAACATCAGTTAAGTCCAACTATCTTCCTCGTGCTATCAGATATATATCCCCTGTGATAGTGCTTAATACTTCCCTCACGTTCCTGAAAAGCTGAACGAGCTAGGGTAGTGTTGTCTGCCAGGCTGATTTCACTGTGAGCCTGTGTGCTTTAATGACTGCTGCTACCTTTCGCAGGACTTTGTTGTAGCACCCTGGGGCCACATGATGACTCTGGGTCATTGCTCTCTCACAGTCTGAAAGTGACTCTCTTAGGCACAAAGTTCACCATATTTGAAAGGATTTGAAATGGCATGTTTTCTTAGCATGCTTTTTGGCTATGCTTGGTGTTGGACTTTGGCGTGGTGATGTTATATGATGTCCTACAATTTTCAGAGCTCCATCAGGGGAAGTGGGAACATCAGAGGTTGAATTTATAGTATATACTTAGCTGGCAATAGTCAATTTTGTTTAGATCAATGGGAGTTGAACCATTGTTGAAACATCCATTTGTTTGTCTATTAGGTTTGCAGTTTAAACCATTCCCAGACTTTTCTCTGGTAAATTTGCCAAGAATTAAATGAATGAAATGCTGTCCTTATTGCTTCTTTCAAAAGCCTGTGGTGCCTACTGTCGTCTGGAGTATAGTGGCGACCTCATTTATGTAGCTCTGTAGAGCAGTTAAGCCCTGTGCTGACAGAAACCCCAGTCCTCTGGTCATCTGTCTTCCAATGATATGGATGACCTCAAAAACCTCAGTTAATGGTATGGGAGTTATTCTGGTGCCACCCAGTTGAATAGACTAAAGAGGACTGAAGTTGATTTACTGTGTAAACATATATATATATATATATATATATATATATTTTTTTTTTTCTTCTTCTTCTATGTTTTTTTTTTTCTTCCTCTTCTTCTATGTTAGAAATGAAAACATTTCAGATTAGGTAAAATTACAATTGTTTGCAAACTCAGACCGGAGGTATTTTGGATTATACGGATGTGATGGGTTTTTTCATACTGTTAAGACAACCGCTGTTGTAATTCTTTGTCTGATTATCACACTAATTATGTTTTAACACCTTTGATCAGTGTCGTGTATTGTAAAATTGATCAGTGTTGTGTACTGCACTGTACTGTAC
>JAFBJS010012760.1:19469-32118 GCA_016785265.1 Paraplagusia blochii
TGACTTCAGTCCTGTGTTTTGTGCTGAGTTCTTCCAGTAGTGAAGGGTCCAGCTCCTGTAGGGGGGTTCTCCAGAACTGGAAGGAGTTGAAACCACCATCAACATCACGGCTGTCTGTGTTAGAAACCTGAGGACGAGTAAAAAAAGACAGAACTAGTTTCAGAAGACAGTCACGAGTTCAAGTCTTCTCCTCTGGTCTGGTCTCTTCTTCTTCAGGTGTTTCCACAGTGAATCCTTCTTCTCCATCTTCTCCTCTGACTCCAACTACCTCCATGTCCTCCCTCACTGCATCCATCAATCTCCTCTTTGTCTCCTACCTGGTAGCTCCATCTCTAGGATCATTCTTCCACCAATGTATCCACTGTCCCTCCTCTGGACATGTCTAAACCAACTCAATCTGTCTTCTGTAGCTTTTCCTCCAAACTGTCTTGTCCATGTTGTCCCTCTAATCACCTCACAAGGTGAAACAGCTCAGTATTTTGTCCTATTTTAATCTTATTCCGCATTTGCGTGCTCTTATATCGCCCCCTGCTGAGAGCATATTAGTTTCGTTCACTGTTATTTTTAGATTTTAATGTTTTATCAATTGTCGCCAAATTTACATGGAGCTTTCTTCAGCTCCGGGGCGACGCCTGCTGGTCATTTGCTGCAATACCATTTACCCACCTCCACTTATATTACGTTTTAATAACTTACTTCAACAGCAGCTTCAGGAACCGACGTCCCTGAATCCACCTGTTCTTCGCGGGCTCGTTTCCTGACGCCTGGGTTTGGGCTGTGGCTCGTTCGGTTCTGGAACCTTCCAGATATTTCCACCGTCAGAACTTCCTCCGGGTTCTTTCGTTTGTTGGTGCCGTGATGTGAAGCCGCTTCCCCTGGTTTCCTCTCCGAATCAGTGAAATGGTACGGCCGCTTCCTGCGACATCTCTCCGGCCCAGAGCCGGGTCTCGGGCACACACCTCCGCCGACAGACACCTCCTGTAACACGGGGTCTGCGGCGTGCTGTAAACGGAAGGGTTTTTTGGAGGAAGTTTCGAACAACATCGTTCCCTCCGCGCGTCTCTTCGCCATGAACTCCAGGCTCCGTCAAACTGTGGAAAAATGACTTTAGTTTCAATCTCCAATAAATAAAAATACCGAGTTTAAAAACGTGTTTCACTATTTAATGACGCAGTAACAAATACTGCGAGGGAATCTTCTGAACCAATGAGAGCAGAGCAATGGCGTCTTCCCCCGCCCAGAATCAGGGTTGCCAAATCGTGAGCAGAGACAAGCGATAAAGACATAGAAAACAAACACTCCCTCCACGGTTTCTTCTACATTAATATGTATTAAAGAAACTTTCATGTTAATCGAACGAGAGGTGAATTTTACGTCCGAACCGCAGCTCTTTATCATTAAGAAGAGCGGATACAAAACGTTTTTGTTTAACGGTTGTGTCAAGCAGGGTTGCCAGATCTGCCTTATTGCATGAATACGCTATATATAAAACAAGACGCCATTTTTAAGAGAATTTTTAAGCAAAACATCACTTAGAAATGGCGTTTATTTGATTTAGAACCCTGATAAAAATGAAACATATAAAATTACTTTCAAATAAAGATCTGTTAATGAAAGACTGCTTTTTTGTTTTTGTTTCCTTATGGTTTTCATCATATTTGCTGAAATCATGTTAGTTTGATATGATTACCTCGGTTGTAGGGACAACAAAAAACATCTATTTTTTTTCATCCAAATCCAAAATTCCAGATCTTTTGTTTTTATTATTTCTAATTTTATTATCCAATAATGACAGAGAAAATGTTTTACCTAAAAAAAGTCTTTATTTCAATATATGATAAGAAAACATGGACATTTACACTGAGTCACTAAAGGTTAATGTAGTAATGTAGCAGGTCCAGGTTGATGTTGATGTAAAGAAAAAATAAATACATTTGACAACAGTGAACACCTGCTCACACACACACACACACACACACACACACACATACACACACACTCACTCACACACACTCACTCACACACTCAGGCACAGGTGAAGTTCTGCTGCGATGGTTAAAAACAGAGACGTTGGTTTTGGCGATGGTGTCTTTTTTTTTGTCTCTCCTCCATCAGAGTCACTGGTTTTTCTGCACTGATGAAACTTTTCTCCTTCTCTCAGTCGTCGTCACGTCAGACTGTCTGGTCCGTCTCTACGCGCCGTCTTTGCCGGAAGGGGAGAGTTCCAACTTCGGCCGTCTCCCTGAACGTCAGCGCAGCGCTCCCTGGGTTTACGGGCGACGAAGAAGACGCAGTCGTAGACGTACCTCAGCATGGAGCGGCTGTTCTCCGTGTACGTGGTCTGCAGCGACTCCTGCTCCACCTGTCAGGAAGCACAAGGAGGTTCCTTGACGAAGGAGAACACGTCAAACGGCAGATGTTGGATCTGGTGGTGAGTTTACCTCCAGGTGGAAGCCAAGCTTCACCATGGCTGATCGGATGTCTTCGTAGCTCAGTTCCACAGAGAGCTCGTTGGCCATGTTCTCGTAGTGGTAGAGCAGTGGACCTGGAGGAGGAGGAGGAGGAGGAGAAGGGGTGAGAGGAGTCAGGAAGTGAGGTATTAATACAGAAAGAACTGAAGGAGACAATGGTCCTCCATTGGACAAAATCAGTTTCCAGAAGTTCCTAGGTGACCCCTCAACCCCTTGGAGTCCTGAGGTGGAGACCGTTGATGGAAACTTTGGAGGAAACCTCATTATCTAATTATTGGTCTATTAGTTGCCGTTCCTCTCACTCACCCAGGTTGATCCACACTCCTCCAGGCTTCAGAATCTTCCAGATGGTTTCCACGTACTCTAGGACGTTATGGGCCGTGTCGATGAAGAAGCAGGTGGCTACACAGTCCCAGGAGCCTGACGGAGGCAGGAAAGAAGAAACAAACATTTAAAAGATCTCCAGGACTTCAGACAAACACAGCTGTGGTTGTTACAGTACAGTTTCTTTCCATGACCTTCACTCAGTTCACCTGGGTCAGCGTAGACCTCCACAAAGTCTCCTGCCACCATGGAGAAGTCGGAGTCGGGGGGTAAACTCTGAGGGTTGACGTCGGGAAAAGTGACGGGTCGAGTTTGGTCGGAGGATTTCTTGTTGTTGCTGAACTGGTGGATCCACGGGAACAGAGTCAGAGCGTTCTCCTTCTCACACCTGGACGGAGAGTCTGGTGAGTCTGAGGGTCGGGAACCAGACCAGAACTACCACACCGGCCGGGTCTGGTATTTACCAGTGATGTACGATCACATCGGCCGACCAACGTTATTGGCCTCATGTTAGCATAGAAAGTATTGTATGTCAGAATCTTTAGCAGTTCCAGCAGTGTTTTGCCAAATGATGTGTGATCTAAACAGTTATGGAGAAATAGACCATTATTAATGTGTAAGCCACTAGATGGCAGCATTGCAGCTTATTAATTTTATACTCACACTAGATGAAATAAAACATTTATAGCCATGTCTGAGGTTTACACCTTTAAAAGTGAGAGTAGGAAGATATTACGGATGTTTGAAGTAGGGAAAATTAGTATAAGTAACTTCTTCCACTAATTCACTTTAGCTACCTGAGAACCCCCCTGGTGGCGATACCCGTGGCTGCAGCCCCTTTAGCCTATTCTGTTCTATGTTGGTATCAGTTGATATTGGAATAAAAAAATAAGAGTTGGACGTTAGTGTTAAAAGTTACTATTAGACAACACTAATATTCACCAGAGCAGTGTGACTAGCATCGAGGAGCAGAGTTGAGAAACTCTCACCTGTTAAGGACGAAGTTGGAGGAGAAAAGCATGAAGAGACTCCACTCGTTGCCCTGACAGATGTAGCCGAGTCGAGCGATTTCCCACGCCAGACGACCCAGTCCGGCCCCCGGAACCAGGACACTAACCTTAGACACATCACTGACAGAATAAAACACAGACACAACATGGAGAACTCAGCAGTACTGACGCTGTAGGAGTATAGAATACTTCCACCAGTCATAAACACAGTGGATCCTCACAGTGATCCTACACTGGCGCCGTGTGCGTCTCAATAAAAGGTCGATATGGAAACACGTAGGTGGAACCAATGTTTAGTAGAACAAAGCGTCGACTTTTCCTTAATCTTTGCTATTGATTAGTTTCGTTTTAGAACTAGAATTTGTCTTCCCGACCAAACAGAAATAGAACGATGTGTTAGTTGATATTTTTTTCCATCAGTTTTATCTTTAGTGACTGGTTTGTGCGATGGTTGATGGAGAATGTTCTCCCGTGTGGTTCCTACTGTTTGTCAGAGGGAAAGAGTCTCTGGATCTCCTGGATGATGGGCTGGTAGCAGGAGTCCCTCTCCGTCTGTCCCGCTTCACTCCAGTCTCTGACAAACTGCTTTATGGTGGACTTGAGCTTGTCCATGTCAAAGGTAGATGGAGGGTGGAGCTTCATTGGATCTTCCTGGGAAAAATACCAATCATCACAAAACGGTGAATAATTCTGCTCCGCTCTACGTACGAGGCCCAGGTCTGTGGTGGACTCACCCTCTCACCAAAGCCCGTGTTCTCAAAGATGTGCAGGCTGTTCTGGATGATGTCCTCCAGGATCTCCTGGTTACAGTTGGCACACTGACTGATTTGGCCGAGGTTGGACAGGAACCCAGGCAGCAGCTTCTGGTGGTTCGGTGGGAGACTGAGGAACTGACGCTGAGCCCGTTTGACCTGCTCCTGGACGTGAGTCCTGACCCAGAGAAAACAAACAACTCTGACATCAGATGGACCCCAACAGGACAGAGAGGGAACTGCAAGTGTTAAATAGGCTGAAGATAACAGAGAATAATAGTAGAAACCAAACCCCAAAATGTTCCTCAACTTGATAAGGGTTATCAGAAGAAAAGATAGTGTATAGTTGGAAATACTTTCCTTTGAGTAGTTTGAATATATATATAAATATATATTTTTTTTTTCTCTCTAAAATAGTCATTGTTATGGGAAGAAAGATAAGTACTGGTGCCGACCGTGTTCAGTGATCATATATTTAAGAAAATTATTTCATGACTAATTGATGAGATTGTTTTTGTTTAAAAAATGTCTTTTCTACGGGATATAAACGACGTCAGTGTCGTCACAGCCAACGTCCCGCCCTGAAACTTCAATCGTGTTTTAACTTGAATTAAATCCAAGGTGTGGATGAAATCAGTGTCGTAACATGACGTCACTGGACATTTGATCCAAGTTTTAAAGACACTGTGATGTCTTCAATAACGAGGTCGGCGCTCAGAGGTTGCCGGTCCCATTCCCGCCCCTCGGTCCTCTCCTCATCCCGTGTCCCGTCTTCACCTGTAGAACCTAAAGGCGTCGACGATTCTCCAGAAATGCTGCTTCTCCAGCTTCGCCTCTTCTTCTGGGCTGCATTTGATCCTTTCCTTGAAGAAGTAAGGTCCATGTTGGACCTCTTCTCCTCCAGATTCAGCCATGGTTATGGTAAATATGAAACTGTCCAATCAGAGGACAGTGGCCTTTTCTTCATCCCGTAAACTCGAGTCCGACAGCGCGCCGCTGCCCCCTGCCGTCGAGCTGTCGCAACACAAACAGCCGTTTGGCGAAGCGCGGGTAAATAAAGACTGAGTCAAATAAAGTTATGGGTTTATTTTAACCAGTGTCGATCGTTAATTCTTCTCAGCGCCCCGATAAAAGGTACATCCAATCCCAACAGACACCGCGCGAAGACGGAGAACAACTGAAAGAGACCATTATTGGTTGCCAGACTTTTTAAGAAAAATGTAAAAGTAGTAGTGATAATACCAAGCAGCGTCATCGTAATAATAAACTATTACCCATCAATTGAATTGTTTAATATTACCTACAATATATTTGTTTTATTGAAACATCAAACCCAATTTTACTTAACAATTTAAAAGGTACGGATGTGAAAATTAATATATATTTTCAAAATGCGTAAAACTAGGTAACTTGGCAACCAAAAGGTTCAGCCTATTCCTTCAGGTCTGGGGCACAGATCGATGTTTCAAAGAAACACTTATTGTATTAGCCTCTTAACGAGGCATATTTAACGTAATTATTTACATTTATATGTATTTTAAATGTTTGAATTTTTTTACGTCTGTACGTTGACGATACCAATATCCAAATACATTACTCCCCCCATATGATGGACGATTCCGTATTACTACGCAAGCGCAGACTGGATCCCGGAAGACAAAGTCAAAACAAACCTGGTGGCGCGGTGTCGCAGTGGAGAAAGACACCAAATGTCCTCGGAACAAGATTCAGACGAGTGAGTTTAAAACAGTTAACACGGTAAATATGTTATGTAACGGTCAGGATATATGGGAAAAACAGCGAAGTAAAAGACGCCTGCTAGTCCATAAACCAGGGCTAACTTGGCTACCAGCAGATCTACCAGCAGATCTACCAGCAGATCTCCGAAGATCTACTGGTAGATCCTGAGCAATAACATTAAAGAAAGTAATTAAAGCTTAGACACGGAATTCTTTTATTAAGATTAAGATTAATCAGTAGTTGACCTCATCAGCCATTTGTAAAGTAGGACAGGACACAAAAGACGGTAATGATAACTGTCCCATATGGTCTAGCGGTTAGGATTCCTGGTTTTCACCCAGGCGGCCCGGGTTCGACTCCCGGTATGGGAACTATGTCTTTTTCCTCAATGTCGTTGACAATAAAAGTCTGTCCTATTGTACTTTCATCGTTTTTGGTGAAATGTCTCAGACTGAAGATGTTAATGGACTAACTGTTACTGACGATGTCTTTTCTGAGAGGCTTCAGTTCATTTGTATCTGTGACTTTTTTCACCAAAATGATTCATAATGTTGACGTTTAGGTTTTTTTTATTCACAATCATACATTGACATCGGTCAAGGTTTGTCAACTGGTGGTTTGTGGACCTGTCATGGGCGTCCTTAGATGGTTAGGTTCGGTCCCAGCATAGTTGCTTGTTACTGATGAAGAGATGAGATGGTTTATGTGAAGCTGAGCTTGGTTTACATGATGATGATGATGATGATGATGAAGACCCTGACTACCAATGTGACTGGTTTATTGGACGCCATGGAGACGTTGGAGGAACTGAGTGTTGTATAGTATTCCTTCACTTTTGATTTCCCCCTGTCTTCAGACCTGCAGACCTTCAGACCTTCAGACCTTCAGACCTTCAGACAGGTTTCTTCTAAAGTGAATCATCACTGACAATAAGTTAACAATGATTTTGAAGTGAATCTTCAGAGACTCAGACCTCAGTCTTCTGTTGGATTTCCTTTATTTATGGAACAACCACCTCAGACTAACATCATACGGTCGGGTTAACGATCTTGCCCACGAAGAGGACGTCGTCTGTGCTGCGATCGATGACGAGGACCATAAAGGGATGATCAAACCTGAGGACGGGGTAATTCTGTAAGGACAGCAGCGTGATGCCGATGCCTGTAACAGCCGTGGCCGTGGCTCCGGCCTCGTCTACGTCCAGAGTAGCTTTGTGCACCACCTTTGGTTGAGGAGAAGCAGTTCATTATCAGACCAATAAGAAAAGAAAGAAAATGTCCTGGAAGGTTTTTTGTGCTGCGTCCATTCACCTTGGAGACGACTAATCTGGCCTCCTCTGAAATGCCTCTTAGATTTGCACGGTCAGTGAACATGTCCGTCATTCCCATGTCGCTCAACGTCTCCTTCATGTCGTAGCAGGTCTTGATGGAAAACTTAGGAAGGAAAATTTCATATTTTCTGAAAAAGGAAAATCAGACAAATGTGAAACACGTCAAACTGTCAACTTTTGTGACACAGGTTCAGTCTTGTCTTAATCAATGAGTCAAATCAAATTAGAGAAAAATAAATATTCCTTTTCCTGAACTAGGTGGCGCTAGATATATATTTGGAGTTGCTGCACTTTGGATGGCATACAGTATGAGAATTGAGAATTGTTTCTATGTAGTGGTTCTCAAACTGTGGTAGGGGTAGCACTGGTGGTACTTGGGCGCCCTCCAGTGACACAAAATGGAGCAACACAAAATGTTGACTTTGGTTACCATGGTTACCAAGGCTGATTTGTTTGACTCTTTGTGATTATGGAGTATTGTACGAGTACATGTTTCTAAGAACACCCACATGGGTTTGGTCCACTTCAACCACTTGGTCACATGACTTGCAGAAACGTTCTTCTCCAATTCCTCCATATTATCTGGCAGCAGCAACATCATGCTGTAGGAGGAGTTGAAGGGAAGGTGGAGGACCTTGGTGTTCAGTCCCATGTCCTTGTAGACGTCAACAAACTCTTTCATGTACATCATGTCCACCAAAACCTGGAGGGGGACAGTTTTGACAGAACGTCTCTCGGTTAAAGACGGTTATGGACGGTATGAGAGACTGTTGGGAAAATTCAGCAGAACTTTAAACCTTGTTGTTCTCGTCCACTGTGAAATTCATTTTCCTGGTTCTGATGGGATCAAACGGTGTCTTCCACATCCCTTTGAGGAAAACCAACAAACCAACAATTCTGATCAGTCCATACTGATATTTGCAGCTGTTTGTTTCAGGACCAAACAAGTTCTTACGGCTAATTTGTCCAGACCCAGTCGGAAAATCAGTGATATTTACGATAATTCTACGAACTTTTACCTTTAAAGTAGATGTAACTCAGGAGAAACATGACCGTGTTTTCATCCAGGTCGTCCAGCAGTTTGTCGATCTTCCCCTTGGTCTGTCTGGACACGTATCCGTTGATGGTGTCCAAGCTCTCCTGCTTCTTTTTGAACTCCACATTGAACGCCTCTGTGGAGTACGAGTCCTTCAGGACCTTCAGATAATCAGGATTAGCCTTGAACTGCTGGTCCAGGAACGCCGCGGTTCCTTCGCTGGTGTCCTGCGAGGACGTCTTGTTTTGCAGCAAGATACGAAAGGCCTCGTCCACGTCCGTCTGCTGGAGCAGGGAGCTGTTGAAGCCCAGCCCGTTAGAGAGCTGTCGGTGGGTGTCGCCCCGGGCTCCAGCCGCCAGAGCGGCCAAGGCCAGGCTGACAGTGCGAGGGGAGTAGAAGACGTTCTTGTCCTTTGAGTCAGGATGAGCCGATAACTTCCTGTACAGATCGAAGGCAAACTCTTTATTGGCTGTTGTCACCAGGGAGAAGGTGTTGGTGTCCCGCTCCACCGCCGTGTCCTGCTCATGGCCCAGATGGTGGTGACTTCGGCCCAAACAGACGACCGCGGACAGGAGGAGGAAACTTAGGGTTGAAGGCATGGTAGCTGTAGCTGTGGAGAGGGTGGAGGGAGGAGCAGAGGAGGTTTGGGGTTACACAACCACCAAAAAGTATCAGTGATGAACCGGTGATGGTCGCTCAAAGGTTACGTTATGTTAGTGGAGATGATTACGGGATCACGACCCTGAAGAATGGTCAACCACTGGTTGATCTGAGGATTTTCCATGAAAACTTTTTTCCATGATTCATTTCCTGTTAAAATCAAAAAAAGTTTGGACTGAGCTGGAAACGGTTCATCTAGACCTGGTTGAGACGATTGGAAGGAAGGAAGGAAATCAGTGAAGTCACGGTCGCTTCATACTAATGAATATTGACTTCAATATTGTTGCAGATTAATATATTTTTGAGCTGTTGGAGGTGGAAGGAAACAAAAAATGAAGAAGGAAGATGAATGTCTTAAATGGTAACATCAGGTGGACAGTAGTGACCACAACAGGTTCAGATTAGTTTCCATAATTTCCCAAAGGATTAATTAATTAAGTTTAATCTAATCTAGTTTTATCATCTACGAATTAAAACATTTTTCATAAAATTCCAGTAAAGATGAAAAAAAGAACCAAATGTTTTTTTCTCTTATTGAGTGTGTTTTTTTTTGTCATTTCTTACCGTCTTCTCTTCACCCCTGACACCAAAGCTCAGACTGGACCTGAGATTTTACAGTTTATAAACCTGAGCCCAGAGGCTGAACTTTGGTTCTGTTTGCTCCTCTTTATCAGTTCTCTCTCTGTATTTGTCCTGTCTAATCATTACTGTGGACAGAACTGGACGGACAGCCTGTCCAGTACCACACAGAGCTGTGCTGCACCGTACCAGGACTGTACCGAACTGTACCAGACCAGACTGGTTCAGTACTTATCATCATCTCAAAATCCTCATCATCGTTTCAACTTTTTTGTTTTTATATTTTAAAGAGAAAATCCAACCATTATAAACAGCAGATGCAAAGTTCAGTTTTTCGTTGCCTCATCATCGATCACAGCGTCACGTGACCCACTGATCTGACAGCTTATTGATCGGTGCCTCAAGGCCCCGCCCCCTCTGAATACTACAGCCCCTCTCACCCCTCGTTAATAAACACAAACTCGTTGCAGAACGTTAGCGTTTAATTGTCTTCGGCCTATTCACAGAGCTGAGATGAACTGGACCGTACCGTACCGTCACAGTTCCAGCCTCTCCTTCAGTTTGTTGGACCAGAGAAAGTCATAAACCAGTCAATCACAGAACTTGAGAACTTCTGTAGAACTCCACAGATCGGTTCTGGTCCGGTTGAAGCTCATGAATGTGAAGTATTTGATAATAATGTTCAGCTCCGTGTGTGGAACAGCTGCTGGTTGAGTCTGATGAGCTGACGGAGGAAACCTCGATTAGGGATGACGCCGCGGTTCTCTTTCACTGCACAAATAGCCTCCACCAGGGTCAGGTTCTGCCTCAGCATGAGGTAGGCCAGAACCAGAGTGGCCGAGCGGCTCACGCCCACGTGACAGTGGACCAGGACTGTGCCTGAGGACGGGAAATATGGAAACATTACAGTTAGGTCTGAGTCTCAGATTCCCTGGAGACTCAGTGGAATATTTTAATGTAAAGGACTTTGATCCTTTGATCACATGTTACAGCGCCCCCTACCTCCTCTGCTGAGAGCCGTGTGGATAAAATCTGCCGCTGCTTGAAAGTTGACGCTCATGTCAAAGGTACAGGAGTCTTGAGCCTCCACTCCCATGTAGGTGATCATCATGTCCCTGTAGATGTCCGGCTGACCTCTCCGTCGGCTGTGGGCTGCATTCAGGACGTGTGTGATACGATGTCTGGACAGATCGGCTCTGTTTTCTGCACTTTGTCTGGAGACACACAACAGTCACGTCAAGTTTACAGACGGCATTGAGCCTCAGAGTCATTTCTTTGCGTCCACTAGGGGCAGTCTACAAGCACAGATATTGTTGTGTGTGACAGTAAAGGTTTGGTTGATGCAGTTAGCGTGACGATGTAGGAACCCTGAAAATGTCGCAGTTATTTCCTGCTGACGGGAGGGTATGTGGAGGGTCTGACAGGGTCGATCTACGCCCGGTCTCCACCGACACCTGAGACCAAACCACTGCTGGGGTTCATGTGAGGTCCACGGGTGGAATTCAGGTTTCGGGGTCTCAACTTCCTCCTCTGCCTTAGTGGAGTCGTGGGTCAAACACGTGGGTGTAAACACAGTGTTGCTGGGATTGATCTTGATTATTTAGCTGTGAAACGTCCTCAAACGGTTAGACACGGATGTGAACATGTGACCATTGGGAATAATTTAAATAAAAACGTATTGTTCGTGTCACTGGTCAGTGCGTGACACTACAAACTCTTGTACACTAGGTGGAGGTATGTGGGTAAAACCGTTGGTCGTGAACTGCTATCAACACCAGACGACAAATACTTTCAGACAGAGGACAAAAAAACTTTGACAAATTTAGGAAATCTGTGAGTTTATTATTAGGACAAGAAAAATCTAAAATATGAAGGTGTTTGTGTTTGTATTGTTTTAGCCACCTGGTGGCGTACAGTGTTTTAGTGCCACGTCAGTTCAGCTCCATACAGTTCTTCTATGATCTTAACTAGCAGATCTGAATGATTTGAGTTGCATTGCTGCCACCTACAGGGTTAATTGTATAGTGCTTTTTCATGTTTCTTGAAAGTCTGGACTGATTCTCCAGAGTCTGAGATTAATTTGATGAAATTCTTTGGTGTAAACTGTGAAAACCTCCTGTAGCTCAGTTGCCCTAGTGGTCAGATGGTGAAACTGATCAGTGGACATTATATAATTGTCTTTTTAGTCCTATCTTAAGTTCTGAATTAAAGCTTGAAGAGCAGGAATATTTATAGAAAAGACTCTTCATGTCAGCTCCAAGTGTTAGACCTGTAGTTCCAGTATGTACCAGACGGAGGCAGTACTCACTGGTCACCAATGTAAAGTCTGGGCCAAACCTCGTCGGCGTGGCTGATGATGGCTCGGCCCGTGAACAGCAGCCGCTCCAGCTCAAACACGGCCAGACCTGGGGAACTCAGATCGACCTCCACTCTCCGGGCCGGAGGCCTGTCATTCCAGGATGCAGGAAGTTTACTCTGATACGACATAGTTGTTGTTCTGGTTCATTCCTCTGGACACCTGGGCAGCAGTTCCTCTCTCCGACCACTGTGTCTTTCTGTCCCAGACTGCTGCGCTCCTCCCTGACCACCGGGTGTTCACAGAGGTCCTCACTGACCATTTGACCCTGGTATCATACCAGGCCCGTGGGCCTCAAACATATGGCAGCGCAGCAGTGTTATGGTTTGCATTAAAATAGACGTCTATTTAAAGATATGAATGTTGGCAGGCAGGGAGCGCTGTAGCCCAG
>JAFBJS010012760.1:32558-51102 GCA_016785265.1 Paraplagusia blochii
AGGTAAGACAGTTAAGAAAACATGTCTTCCTATTTGATAAAAAAGTTCAGAATATTGTTGAAATTTTGATTCGTATACTATTTTCTTTAGTGTTTGTAACAGTAATGTGTAAAATAATTACTAGTAAAAACTAGTGTACAGCAATGCAACTTAAAGAGATGTGTATAAGAGACAGGTCCATGAACGTTCCAGTGATCGTTGACCTCCTAAAGTTGCCCTGAATCCCGTGGTCCTGGCGTCCAGACGCTGCGCGGTGCCTCAGTGGACAGAGGTCTAAAGATATTTACAACTGGTTCTGTCGCGTCACTCGTTTCAGTGCTGGGAACCGTTGAGTCCAGGTACCGAGGTTCTCAAGTCTTGGTGTTCTCCAGGCATTTGATTTGTTGAAGGTATAAGAAGATCGGACCGGAATCTCGCCGCGGCCCTGGAGCGAACCCGTCAGCAGGACGTCACTGAACCTCCCATTCAGAATGCCTTCTTCTCCAGCCGGTCCAGAATGGCTTGGATCTTCTGCACGGCCTCCTTGCGTGCCTGTCGGACACTGTCCTGTCCCTGCGTCTCCACAGAGTCCAGCTCGAGCAGCTCTTTGGTCAGCAGTTCCTCCAGGCAGCGATAACTTTTGTCCGTCTTTCTGCCCACAAACTCGTCCACGTCTTCCTGCAGCAGCAACACTCGGGCCATGACCTGCTGCACCTTGGCCAGGCCGGGAATGTTGCTCAGAGGCTGCGGACCTGGACCTGGACCTGGAGCTGGACCCTGGGCCGGGGTCTGTGGCAGATCAGCCTTGGAAGAACTTGGATCAACTCTCCCGGTTTTGTTGTACATCTGAGGAGGTGAGCTGATTTCAGCCGACCTTCCATTAGGAGGGTTTGGGGACGGTGACGGCCGAGGTTTGGGTGCTACCTGTGGAGTGCGCTGGTGCTGAGAGTCCTACGTCAAAACACAACAAAAACACTTTCATATTTGATCTGGTAAATATGATATATGATCACAATGTATCGTGTTACAGTGGGAACGATCTGATTTATTGCGATACTAATCGATATTTATAATATTTGACTGGTTATTGTGCCATACGGTGCTGTAGAAGATCAATGTCGTTGGTGTGGAACCCCAAGGTTCTCATCCTGGATCTAATGATCTGAAGAAAGCCCCTCCAACTCTCTCACCTTGGGCTGGTACGGTGGTGGAGCACCAGTTCCGGTGCCCGGCCAGGCGGGGGGGTGCGATGGACGGACAGGAATCCCGTAGTGGTTTTGTGACGGTTGTTGACACGGCTGCCACTGCTGCTGCGAGGACGCGTAGGGACCAGAGTGGGCCCAGGCCTCGGCCTGAGGACTGGGGTGCAGGGACTGGCTGCTGGGATACGGGGGGTTTGGAGCCATAGAGTGGCCTCCTTCAGTGTAGTGGGGGTAAGGTCCGGGGGGGTATCCAGACGCCTGAGAGCAAAGGGGCAAAACATGGGTGGTAAATGACAAGTAACTACGTCTGTTCAGGACGGTGCTTCAGTCACACACTGGGTCTGAACAGGTCCTTGGAATAGAGGAGAGACAAGGATGGACAGGACCAGAACACAGACAGGAAGGTTTGGAGGACAATAAGCTAGAAAAGACAGATTGAGATGGTTTGGACATGTTCAGAGGAGGGACAGTGGAGACTACCAGGTAGGAGACAAAGAGGAGATGGATGGAGTCAGAGTAGAAGATGGAGAGAACAGGGGGAGACACGATTCACTGTGGAAACACCTGAAGAAGGAAGAAGCTGAAAGGAGAAGGGACGTCCCATCACATCAGTAGACCATGTTACTCTCCTACAATAATGAGAATACAGTTCTTACAACGTCAAGATGGAATCCCAGTTAGGGGAGTTGGCGCCCCCCAGTGGGCTCACTATCTGCAGAAAGGTCCATGAGGGAGTGGTAGGGTGCAGTGTGATCTGGGTGGTGGTCATAGAGACAACCCAGAGACAGAAGGATGGGTGGAGGGATGGATGGACAGATGGACAATGAAACGTTTCCTCAGTTGTGTGAGGAAATGTATGACTTGAAACCAGATCTGGATTCAATTTAATTCTATTTAGTTCAGTAGAACTCACCCCCTGACAGTGTGGACCAGGGTAGTGGGGGTGATGGTGTTGCTGCTGCTGCCCAGATGGTCCAGTTCCCTGCTCTGATGAACAGCCCTGGTTGGAGTACGCAGCTGGAGCCGGAGGTGGAGGTGCAGTCCCAGCTCCTCTCTGAGGATCAGCACAGTAGAACGGGTTGGACGGATGGAAACCACCTGCCGAATATTGACTCTGCGTTGGGTTGTAGACCCCGTGGTCACTGGGGTAACCTCCAGGCATCACCTACAGGGGGGGCACAGAGATGTAAGAGGTCAGCCGATCTGACCTCGGGATCAGGAATGAAGTTTGACCGGAGAAGGAACGACTGTGAACAGGGTTTGGCTTCAACGGAATAAACACGGTGGTTTGGACACACCCTCAGGGACAGCTGCGCTACTACACCCACAGCTTTAGAGACTTAATCCAGGTATGAGCCCCACCTGTGGGTTGTAGGGTGACGGCACATCTGATCCGCCCGGGTAGGTGTTGGTGTAGTGTCCACTGGAGTGGGACTGAGGATACCAGTAGTGGGATGGATAGCCTGGATACTGGGAAGCGTCCTGTGGAAGAGGAACAGTTCTCATCAGTTACAACCTCATGAATGAACCAGACATGTCCATTCTTGTCCCCTGTCTCTCTCCTGATTGCGTTTTTATAGGTTTCAGTTCTGTCTCCAGATTATAGTTAAGTTACTACAGTTGGGAAACTTAACCACGTGTACAGCTGAACAGAGTAAACAGACGTCCGGGGTATCCATTCACTGCCTGTTTAGCCTCACTGCTCTATCACAGCTGGCGGTTTACCGCCGACCGCACGGTTGTCGTACTGGCCGCCATGGGCCCGCGGGCCGCGGTGATATGTGCGACACCCTGTGTTATCGCTGTGGTCACGTCAGGGTGAACGTGACGAACTGAAGCTCCAGGGTAAAGGTACTCATTACATAACGCTGTCTGCGCTAGCCGTGCGGCTAATACGAACCGAAACATCTCAGTCTGGTCCAAATATCCTTCAGTTAAAGACAACACGGCCATGTTAACATAGAAAAATATAACCTACAACCGTTAAGTTACTTATTCTGTAGCCACGTACTCACCATCGTGTTATTCCAGTTACTAATCCCCGAGTCACAAGTCGAGGGCCAGCCTGACTGGAGCTCTGACTGGAGCTGGTGTTGGTGCGGCAGCTAAGCGCGGCTCCACACAACTGTCCAATCTCCCGCCATGGCCAACGGAACCAACGGAACAAACCTTCACAAAGACCGTGTCCGTGAGGTTCAACCTCCAGTTAATCTGAACGGCAATAATCCTAATCTCCGTGTTTTCCTTCTTCAGTACGACAGGCTTGCCTCGAATAGGGAAGTGATTGAATGACGCTGAGTTTGGAAAATGCGTTTCTGTAGCTTTAAGGAAGAGATCTATTAAAAAGAGCAGAGCTCTCACTCTGTTTTCTTTTAAGGCTCATTTGTGTCGTTAACGACAAGGCAGGGGATAATAAGGAGTGTCCGCAAGCGTCTGTTCATAAAGGATCTTTATATACGTCATCAACAATGTCGGTAATGCAGTTTAATACGTTAATACTGAAATAGTTTTAATTTTTTTTAAAAATGGTTTATTTTATTATATTATATAGGAATACATTTACGCTCCGTTTAAGAATTTTTGTTAAAAAGAACATTTTTTATTTTTAGCTTGGGGAGCTAAAGTTGAACCGGAAGTTTACTCTACGTCGATAAAAGACACTTCCTGTGCTGCACTTCTCCACAGAAACATCATTTTGAAACATTCATGACTTCGAGTTGAACATATTTACACCAAATTAAAAGCGAAGGAGCGGCACAAGATGAACTACGTACCGGGGACGGCGAGTCTGATAGACGACATCGACAGTAAGTAACGGAGCCGAGTCACAAGAGTCGGTTTTGGTTGGAAATGTGACCCGTTGTGGTTGAGGTAAATATCCCGCTGTTCACGGTTCACTCCCGCAGAGAAACACCTGGTGCTGCTCAGGGATGGAAGGACGCTGATCGGATTCCTCCGGAGCATCGATCAGTTCGGTAATTCCTGCCTTATTTACCTGAACGACAGTTAGAAAGCAGCTGAACTCACATCGTGTATGTGTTGAATGTAAAAGGATGCTTCAAACCAACTTTTTATTTCCTCTAAACATCAGCCAACTTAGTTTTCCATCAGACAGTGGAGCGGATCCACGTGGGGAAAAAGTTCGGTGACATTCCTAGAGGAATCTTCATAGTGAGAGGAGAGAATGTGGTCCTGCTGGGAGAAATAGTAAGTACTGTAGTCCAGCTCTGGTTTATTTGATTAAAACAGTTCCATTTAAAGTGGGTTTTTACAGAACCTGGCATTATTTACTTGATGCTGACCCTTACTTAAATCCATCAAACATCACCCTTTTCTAACTCTAAAAGTAACAGTAGGCCATGGAAATATGAAGTATAATAATAACATGAAATAGTTTATAATATTTAATGTTAAAATACTCAGTGCATCCGATGTATTTTGGGGTATCCTATAGTTTATCTAGTATTAGCTCTATCCCTTGATCCAATGTGCTCCTAATGTCCAAAAACCTAATGTTTGATTCTGATATCAACTGATACTGATCTAGACCTGGTTATATGTTTGTATCTGTACAAGCCACTGTATTAGTATGGTATTCGTCAAATGAGCTGCAATGCTGCCATCTAGTGCATCTAGTTTTTTTTTTTTACTTTAATGTACAGCTGTTAATCCCCAAAACTACTTTTAAGGCATACATCAAATGGGGATAAACATCACCAATGCTTTATCAGGGTTTTTATTATTTATGATGAAAAATCAAATTTTTTTACCAATTGTATATAAGGTGTTAATATCTGACATGCAATGAAAGCTGGTTCTCTTGAAGACTCAAGTGAAAGCTCGGTGTAGACCAGTTTTTAGACCTGCTTCAGATGGTTGTCCAATGGACAGAGTTGAACTGTTTTCATTGTAAATATTTCCATGTTTCTAATTCGCTGGCTCATCTCCATGGTGTCACTGTGTGAGGCTTTAGTTTTGTTTTGATCTCCTCCATTTCCTTCCTGTGTCATAAACTCCTGTCCGTACCCAGACATGAGGTGGTTAACGCCTCCTCTGCTCTGTCTGTGTAGGATGTGGATAAACCCAGTGACACGGTCCTGCAGCAGGTGTCCATAGAGGAGATTCTGGAGGAGCAGCGGTTGCAGCAACAAAACAAACAGGAGACGGAGAAAGTGAAGCAGCAGGTCCTAAAAGACCGAGGCCTGTCCATCCCTAAAGCTGATAACTTGGACGAGTACTGACGGCACTTCGTAGTTTGTGTGGGACTCGTACGTTGGACCTGGTTTAAGTGAAGCCCGTTGAAACTCTTGAATACTGTAAGAATTTAATTTGATCAAAGGATGTAAAATAGAAAAAAATCCAACGAGTGCTCTTAAAGTTGGGATCAGGACCGAAAAAACGGTCTGTTCATGTGTTTGGTCGTTATGTTGGCAGTTGTTTTATGGTCGGCACTTTCTGATCCTGTCAGGGTCAGTTTTTTTTATTTGGTTACGTGTTGTTTCCTGCCTTTGCCTGATGGGATTGACTCCATGTCTCCCTGTAAGGCTGAGTGGGTCCAGAACAGATGGATTATGAAGACGACAAAATCTCATACTCCATTAAAGAGTTTATTCTGATTTATGTTTTCTTATTATTGGAGGAACGTCTGACTGGGATAAAACAGGCTTTGACTGTAGGATGAACACACTGAGTTGATCACTGTGAATCATGTTAAGAAAAAATAACCTTTTTTTCCCCTCCTCTTCAAATGTTTTGCCTCTTGAGTCCTTAAAAGGGACAATATTATGTTTTCAATTAAACATTTAATGACCTTAAAAATAGACTTTTATGAATTCTTATTTTAGCTCTCCAAGGGTAAATAACACTTTTTTTTTCTGAAATTTCTGAAAATTGCATTCAAAATATTTTACTACATATAAGGTGTGGAATATTATAAAATCTCTTCCACCAGATGGTAAACCAATATGTATCTGGTACAAATTAATATAAATCGTATTATAATATTTTAAAGTATTGGAAAAAAAACAAATGTTATTCTATGACTTTTATTTTTATTATATATTTTATTTATATTATAATATTGCCCCATGGTGATGAAGTTTGATGAATCTTGAATATTATACAGAATAATACGCTATTATACTATTTTAGTGAAAAAGATATTTTTCTTTATTAGCATGTTTTTACTATACAATGAAGACACAGCGTCCATGTTTCTTCTTCTTCTTCATGTTTCCATTTTTATTATTTATCATATATATAACGTAGCCTCGATCTTAGCACCACCCCTGGTGAACATGGGGAAGTGCAGCTCCGGTGTGGAGCCGTTAGATGGAGCTGCCACATTAGCACAGCCCCCACCCACCCCCCCACCTCCCCTCCCCGTTCGTAATTCCGCTCTGACGCAGCTGTGACGTCAAGGCTCGGCCCTTTTTGATTACGCACCAGGGGAGAGGAAGAGGAGCCAGAGGAGGAAGAGGAGCGCCGCAGTCCTCTCTGGTGCATTCAGCCCAGCCCGCTGCTCTCGTGTAAAGCTGCCCGCGTCCCGCTGAGCCACCGTCACCGCCGCCGCCACCGTCGGACAGAAGGAAGGAAGCGAGGATTCCATCCGCCGAACGGAAAGGAACCGATTCTCACGCAGCGACACTCGGTCACCGATGCTTCCCGGCGGACCGTCCTGAAGGTGCGGCGGGAACGTCCGCATCCACGTTACGCATGGAAAGGTTTTGCGGGCAGCGGAGTAGAAATGCAGCGCAGTCCTTCCAGCCCGCACCGACCACCATGTTCAGCTCACACCGCCGTCCGACCTCCGACATCCTGTTCCGTGTGTCACCGCTGTGAGAAGAGCCAGAGCCGCCCGGACAGTGACGAGCAGTGAGGAGCCGAGAGGCGGCGGAGGAGGAGGAGCAGCAGCAGCAGCCGACCGACGCCGCTGTCGCCCGGGACCGACGAGAATCGACGACCGCCCGCGTCTAACCTTCACCCATGGAGCTGGAGAACATCGTGGCCAACACCGTGCTGCTCAAAGCCCGGGAGGGTAAGTCTGCGCCGAGCGAACGATACGTAGGCCCGCGGGGAAGGTGGTAGTAACCGTGATGAGGAGCGAAGCTGCAGCGGCGCAGGTAGAAGAAGAAGAAGAAGAAGCTCCTGGTCCAACAGAGGAACCGGAGCGACGACAACACGGGGCAGCGGGGGGGTGTAGTCGAACCCCTGACCCGCGGTGCTGTTATTCTCACCCATCTTGACAAGCTCACGTACGCGTTTTCCCACATTAAAGACAGGGGAGGGGGTGTAGAGGGTGAGGGTGGGGGGGCTGCCTCCCCCTCCCTCCCTCCCTCCTACATCCGCTTTCGATGTCTGTGCAAATGAATGCGCTCTTTCGCAATGTTCTACAAGCTGAGGCACAGACTGCGGCCGGAGATGTTCCTCCTGGAGAGGAGAAGCCGAGATGATGTAGGCTGGTTGGCATCGACACGGGCTCTGCTGACGTCACAGGGGTCCGAGTGTATGTAGAGGAGGGGGCGGGGGGGGGAGACCCCGTCCATGACCTGGAGACAGTGGTTGTTGAGACTCAACTGTGATTGAAGTGAAGCTGCTGGTCCAGCTGCTGGTAGAGACTAGAAGGTAGAGATCTGAAAGTTCTCCTGTGATACATCAACACCTTCACCAACTATATAGACCATGGACCAGTGGTTCTCACCTAGTCTGTCTCCAGGAGAAGTGGCAGTAAAAACCCCTCCCTTCTTCTTCTTCTTCTTCTTCTTCTCCTTCAGGTGTTTCCACAGTGAAACATTCTCCTCCATCTCCTCCTGTTCTCTCCCTCTTCTACTCTGACTCTCTCAATCTCCTCTTTGTCTCCTACCTGGTAGTCTCCACTGTCCCTCCTCTGAACATGTCCAAACCATCTCAATCTGTCTTCTCTAGCTTCTTTGTCTCCAAACCTTCCTGTCTGTGTTGTCCCTCTAATCACCTCATTCCTGATCCTGTCCATCCTTGTCTCTCCTAAAGACAATCTCAGGAGCATCTTTAACTCCTCCAGCTCTGTCTCCTGTCTTCTGTCTGTTCCTAGTCTCTCTAATCCGTCCATCATGGCTGGTCCCACCACTGTCCTCTAAACCTCCTTCACCTTAGCTATAAAGATATTGGAAACTTTTTTGTTTCTTTTTAATATTTATACCTTTTTTTGCCTGCGACCCACTAAACGGGTCTGTGTCCAGTTTGGGGCCCACAACCACTAGTTGAGCATCACCGTCTTAGACAGGAGAGCAGGATCAGTAGGACAAATGTTTTGGAAAAGATGTCATTGCAGAGAAAAGGCAGAAGAAAGACGATAATATGGATTAATAGTTAAACTACTGTGTGTCTGGTCCGATTAAAGAGGCCAACGGGCGGCATCAGGCCCCCGAGCTTTAGTTTGAACTGAATAGACAATAGAACGCAGAGTAGTGCACATTGGAATAGTTTGAGGTGGATCTGGTCCTGGTACAGAAACCTCCCAGAGATTGGTCCCAAGTTGACTTATTTCTATTTTCTATAGTGAAAAGAATCTGGGATTTCAACCGACAAACACCTTCATCTGAACTTGATGTATTGACGTCTGTGTCTGGACCCTCAGTTCGCTCCTCCTTCCTCCTTTGCTTTGGTCGATGCCTCCTTCCCGCTCATCTGTACGCCACGCTCCTTGGGTGCTGTGCCAGAGAGCGCCCCCTGGTGGCCTGTGTTTGTCAGTGGTATGAATGGCAGAGTCCACAGTGTGGACAGAGGATCATTTAAGGTCACGGAGCAGCCACGGTGGGAGTGTGTGAATGGAGCAGAGAAAGAGTGAGTGTTTATGTCCCCGCTCACAGACATGTCTCCTCTGTCCCTGAGCTCCAGAGACCCAGGCCAGGGGGACCAGTCCTGGTCAGTCCTGGTCAGTCCTGGTCAGTCCTGGTCAGTCCTGGTCAGTGGTGTTTCTGGACAGTCAGTGTTTGTAGAAATCACTGTAGACATTATTGGACTGAATGAATGGATTAGTTTGACATACATGACCTTTGGATACATGCAATATATTTACAATACATATCTACATAAACACAATAGACACATTACTTATGTTACATGCTATGTGGACATATATACGTACATATATACACCCATGTATTTATGTATGTATATATTTGTAAATATATATACAGTACATGACTACTCTATAAACACACATTTACATATTCATAGAAGCAATATATAACATTATATACTTACTCACAATACATATATGTTGAAATATACGTTTATGTTTATATACAGTTTATATATGTACATCAATACATATATAAACAGTCACAGATATACACTATATACCAATGTAAACACAATATACATAGATGTATTATATCATATATACACACACATACATACATACATATATATGCATACATTTCTTCATCCCTTCATCTGCATCTGGGTGGTGAGTCCACAAGAAGTTCTGTGGGTCGGTGCTGTGATCAGAGCAGCTGGTGGATTAGAACCTGAAGCCATGTGGACCCAAGTCCACTTCTTCACCCCTAGATCAGCACTGCCAATATAAACTACAATATTAAAATATATATCTAGATACCTCCTCTGATTGACAGTGACAACAACTCCATGTCAACAATGGAGGCCAGCAGCTGGTGAAGGAGTGAGAAGAACCAGGTCCTCAAAGCTTCTAGAGTAGAGACAGGAAGTAACCTTCAAGATGATGCAGACGACTTCCTGTCAGTGAAGTCTGTGATGGAGTCAGAGCGTCTCTGTCAGAGAACGTCTGAGGAGACGACGTGGACGTTTCTGTCTGGATCTGACACTACTGAGTGTTTTTACTTCTTCAACCTGAGCTTCTCCTTTGCGGAGTCTCCTCTCTCTCCTCCTGCGTGGAGTCTCCTCTGTCTCCTCCTTCGTGGAGTCTCCTCTCTCTCCTCCTTCGTGGAGTCTCCTCTCTCTCCTCCTTCGTGGAGTCTCCTCTCTCTCCTCCTTTGCGGAGTCTCCTCTCACTCCTCCTGCGTGGAGTCTCCTCTGTCTCCTCCTTCGTGGAGTCTCCTCTCTCCCCTCCTTCGTGGAGTCTCCTCTCTCTCCTCCTTCGTGGAGTCTCCTCTTCTCTCCTCCTTTGCGGAGTCTCCTCTCTCCCCTCCTTCGTGGAGTCTCCTCTCTCTCCTCCTTCGTGGAGTCTCCTCTCTCTCCTCCTTCGTGGAGTCTCCTCTCTCTCCTCCTTCGTGGAGTCTCCTCTCTCTCCTCCTTCGTGGAGTCTCCTCTCTCCTCACTCAGACTCATCCTGAGAGATTTTTAATCTAATTCATCTTCACTCAGTGAACCTTGTGGGTCGCTGTCATCTTCTCTGATGGTCACTGTATGGAAACCAAACACCATGAACATCATGTTCTCCTCTGACTATCATGGGAGAATCATCATCATCATCATCATCATCATCTAGTCCTGTTCTGCTGAGCAAACAAATGGAAGGAAATGACCACAGTAGAGGCTGATAATAACTGTGTGTCAATATTGTCCAAACACGGACGTTATTGACCAACCCACTGTTAAAGAACGACAGTAAATTAGCTGCAATGCCGCCATCTAGTGACTGAGTAATAACAATAGACGTTCTGACGGAACACATGGAAAACATAGAGTTTCCTTCAATTATAAAAATCCAATAACACAATGGATTTTGCTGAATTTGTTCGTAGAATCCTGCGATGTTGACGTCAGGATACTGTTCCAAATATGGCGAACAGTTGATATCAGTTGATATCAGTATCGGCCAAATCTGATTTAGCAGAAAGTATAAACAGGACATCACTGCTGCTCAGAACAATGACGACCATAAATGACATGATGTTCAGTGTGAACACCAACAGTTCAATGATCGTCTGCTTCACCCACAGCATCATTAACGTGTTTGTCTGAGTCTGGACCAGAGGACGGAGCGGCTCTAATACCAGGGTTCACTCTGGATTTATGTCTGCGTAAGCAGAGGAGGGGAGTGGGGTTGAATTCCTTTGTATAAGTGTAACCTGAACTTGGCTGCTGTGACGAGTGTGTGTGTGTGTGTGTGAGAGAACCTCCCATTCACAAGTCCTGTGAGCAGCAGTTAGAGATTCCTGACAGACGTCACGGTCCGTCAGCGCGGCCGCGTCCAGATGAACCTCCTGAGTCGCATTAATGTGGCCGGACCGGGTCGTTGGGTCGGAGCTGACGGAACCGAACCCGACGCTGCAGCCTGAGGCCCGGCTCCTTTGTGCTGTTGTGTTGTTGAACGCTGCCGTTACATAAGTCGACAGATCAGATCACTGACGGCTGCAGAGGAGGAGGAGAGAAAAAAGATGACTTTTCACTCTCTGCTGGTTTGTCCTGCCTCAGGTGTTTACTCCAGATAAGGTGGCTCAACCTGAGGCTCAGGTGACAACGATGCTCACGGTTCAAACGAGGGATTATTGTTGTTGAAGGTTGAAAAGTGGCGTCAAGTTTGGAGATGAAGTTTTCTTCTGACTCGACTCATGCCTTATTTTTTTTCATGCTGTTGGGACTTTTTTATTATTTCAATATCATTTCTTCATCTTTCCACATTGACAGCCTCTAGAGGGCGCTCTAATACCTGCTACTGCCTTTTTTTCTTCCATCCTCACCATGTTTATTAACAACAACTGAGTCACTCATTTGTCCAACCGTGAGTTAATGAACAGTTTAAGTTCTTGCGTCAGGAACAGGTTTCCACAGGTGGCGCCATCGGGGATCTGTGCTTCCTCTGGGAATTGAACCCAGAGCTCTTTGCATGCAAAGCATTTTCCATAATAACCTTCTAATTATTATGATTAATATATTTATGGAACACTTTTATTTATGAATTGATTTGAGCTTCTTTTAAATATGATTAAAAACAATAATATAGATTAAATATATCATAAAGTCACATTGTTATTATAATAATATTAGTCCATGTCAACTGTGGTTCGTCTCCAGCAGCTGGAGTCGTGTCTTTGTCTCCAGCTCAGTCTTCAGATGAAGGTGCAG
The DNA here is from genome assembly GCA_016785265.1 of Paraplagusia blochii. NCBI lineage: Eukaryota > Metazoa > Chordata > Actinopteri > Pleuronectiformes > Cynoglossidae > Paraplagusia > Paraplagusia blochii. Next base: position 44,768 of record JAFBJS010012760.1, read on the forward strand.
CAGAAACGTCCTCCTCTGTAGACACTGCACCACAGGCCGCTCCGTGTCATGAGTGGGTTTTTTTGAGTGGAAAAATGTTTGACTTTCTGTTTTGTTGTTGCTGCCTCTGCCCACACACACACACACACACACACTCACACACACACACACACACTCCACGCAGAGTTTCCAGTGGAATTCTGGGTAATGTCGGAGTGAGCGAGGTCATGACCAGGTGGATGCAGCGGAGCCGGGAACGTCTGCAGTTTGATGGAGTGTGTCTCCCTGGGTGATTCCCGCCGCAGCACTTTAATGTGCCTTAATGGGCGCCCCCTGTTGACACTTCAATTTAATGACACATCTTATATATTTAATGGACAATAAACCTGAAAGAATCGATGTCCAAAACTTTAATGTCCCTCCAGGTCTGGACTCTCCTCCTCTGCTGAGAGGATCTGGACTGGAAGTGTCCACTTTGACTACATTTGGTTTCCAAAGTAGGGTTTGTGGCCCCTTCAGGAGGCAGAGGTCCACTGTAGGTCATTTAACTGAGGCTCTTCAGGATCCCAGTCCAGTCCGTCCACAGCAGACCTCCTCAGTCCATCTGCTATAGACCAATCCATTCGTTCCAGCTCCAGAAATGGATTATTAACGCAACGTCTCCTCCTCTGAAAGCGCTCTGTCCGATTCATCAGAGCTCAGGTTCTGATAGAGCTCCAGGTCTGGGACAAACGTCAAATGTCTCCTCAGCTGTGACTCAATGATCAGTTTAGTTTAAATGTTCTTCCCTACTGAGACTTAAGGTCAAGGAGAGGAGATAGATGGCGCTGTAGAGATCAAACTGTAACTTTGTTGGTGTAATCCGTGGTGATTATTGTGACCTCTGGTGGGTTGGACGTTCCCTCATATACAGAAAGTCTAGAGAAAGTTGTTGATTGGGAATTTGGAAAAATCTGGTTTAGAGAAGCTGGTATCCTTAAGGATTTACTGACGCACACACCTAGCCTGCGCTGTATATATACCTGCTGAGCATCTCTTCTTAACGGAAAGCCTTCAAAGCCTTCAAAGCCTTCAAAGCCTTCACCACCTGGAGACCAGGTTGAATTCCTTAATTTATGGTTTTCCTGCTGCTCTGGACCAGCGAGTGTTTGGAAAGTGAACTAATCTGACGACAGTGCTGCTGGTGAACAAACAGACTGTGTCCCCGTGGACTATACCCCGTCCTCCTGGCTCTTTATGGATGGACAAACATGTGATCAGATCCTGGAGCTCTAATTGGACGGCTCCTCAGATACCGTTTCTCTCCAGTGAGAAACCTTCCCTCCGTCACATTCCATATCAGGGATATTTTTAGAACAGGAAACTTTTGGCACCTGGTGCCGGTGGAAAGGGAAGCCCAGACTTTGTCCTGGTCTCTGCTCCGACCCTCTGCACTCCAACGCACCGCCACTGCTGCAACGACTGTCAACAACCGCTGCGGTCACAGACCGGTTTGTCCACCTCTGTGTGTACTACCCCGGCGCTCCTGCCCTTGGGCAGCTTCTATTTATAGTGGAATGATTACGAGGACATAAAGGCCGGGGAAAAGTCGCCCTTAAGGCCGCGGCGGTGGAAGCGCTGAACAAACGTAGCTGCAGGCGACGTGCTGTTAGCGCACGTGTAGGCCTGAATGTGGCTGAATGTCAAATGTGGAGCGTTGAGGGCGAGGTTGATGCTGCTCGCCACTAATCTCACTGCGCCATGAGTCAAATTCTCGCGCTGTCAGACTGTTTATGCTAGGTGACGTAGCGTTTGTTTGGTCACGGCGCAAAGTTGCAGGTTTGTTTTGGAAGCAGAATAAACGCAGCTTTTTAGTGACGTGCGCCGCTCTGTTTTGAAGTCAACTAACCTGCATTTACGTTCGGACGCCGCCGATGGAACCAGGTGTTGGTGTCAACAGTACCAGGAGTACTGGCCATGTTTGCATACAGGAAAATCACGGCGTCACTCATTTCTAGCGGAGGTTGTGTGTTGACAAGAGATTGGCGATACGTTACGATACGATGCGATACAGGGCCGATGTGATATATTGCAACTCTATATTGAGGCCCACCTAGTCCTACCATAGTCCCGGTAGACCTGATCATCAGGTCACTGAGGCCTGGCGTACACTGAACGATTTTGAGCCGATTCTTTTATCGTACGACTATCTGGGGTTCGGGCCTGATTTCGTACGACTTCCGTCCTGTATTGAATACAAGGTTACGGCAGGTGATTATCACCTCGTGGTAGATCCTGAAAAAGAGATCACCTCATACCTTGTGTTTATGACTCCTGAGCGCCCCCTGTTGGAGATTACTGCCGTTTCTCAGAGAGTGGAGGACACTCTGGAGGCGAGGCTCGTCCACTGTGGACGTGGGGCCTTGAGTGACATCAGAGTGGAACAGGGCAACAAACAGTGTCTTCCTGCTATAGTCCTGCTCCTCTGCTCAGGTCTGGGCAGAGTTTTCCTTCCTTTCCTGTGGCACATGGACCACACACAAACCAGGGAAGTTAAACCCAACCAGACCATCACTCCGGCCCCACCTACTGGCCAACAAGTCGAGGACCACGTCATCAGAAAAGAGGTTCAAGACTCCGATTGAAACTACTAGCGTTATTCCAATGACTGAACTTTATCTCCGTGTCTCAGTCCAAACCTTAGGTTTTTGAATCAAGGACTGAGATCTTGGTTTGAAATAGTGGTTTCAAATGTGGGGGGCGTGGCCCTTTAAGACTACTATTATTTTCACAGCAGTTTAACTCAATTTTATTCTGATAATTTCTGCTTTAACATTAATTTTTTTTGATGAATTTTGATTGAATTTTGTAATATCAATTTTGTGAAATAATTCATTTTTAAATGGAAAAATAGTTTTGGTAAAAAATGTGATGTTTGCTGTGTCTTTTGGAAACATTGAACCAAGGATGCTAGCTTCACGATCTCTGTGTGTGGCTGAACTAATGGTCCAAAAAATATTTTTTACAAATTGTGTGGCAGACAGAGCGACTGAATCCTCAAGGTTACAGGCTGCATCAGAGCCGATGAAGAAGGTTTTTGTGTCTTTCTTCAATTCCTGCCGTTACGTCAGTGATTTCTTCAACTAAACGGGAGTTGATTTTCAGTAAATCTAAACTGGAATATTTGTATAACTTTCCTACAGACTGACTCTCTGTCAGAGAACTGTTTGATTGTTGTTGTGTCGTGAGACGGTGCGGTCGCCGTGAGGGAAAGTTCTCACCGGCGCTGGCCGATTCAGGAAATGTTGTGTAAATGTAGCTTCTGTCCTTTGTTTCCACGAGCTGTTCGTCGTTCATTTGCAAATCTTGTGAAATTCGTGTGAACCTGCGGTTCTCGCGCTGCTACAGTCGAGTCCAGGAGCGAACAGCTGGGGTTTGTGGGAGAGAAGGAAGTGGTGGATTCTGTGAGAACAAAGACATTTGTCTGAGAGTTTCTGCTGCTTCAGTGACCGACGCACTGTGAGTCGACACCCAGGCCCCTGACGACGACGACGATGAGTTAGGAAAGTGAGGAGAAGAAGAAGAAGGAGAATCTTCACAGACAAGAAGAAGGAGGTCTTCAGTCTCTTTGATAAGAAGCAGGAAGCAGAGATGGAGAAAAATCTCAGATTAATGTCTGAAAATGTGGTTAAGGAGCCTGTGGTGGTCTGCAGGGTCCCAGGTTCAAATCCACAAACTGCCAAGGTACCACTGAGCATGACCTCATCCCCACTCACTGCTGCCGCCTGGTGGTGTGTAGTGGTTTGGATCCCAATGACCAGGAGTTAACTCTCCTTCCTTCATGAAAATGTGATGATTTCTTTAATATGTTATTATCACAGCAGTGGATGAAATGGTGAACAGGATGGTTTGTCTGAGAGACAGGAGGAGTCACAGGAGGTAGAACTGAGGCCAAGAAGAAGAGAAGCTGTCTCTTGGCCTCTGTCTGTTGGTCTCTGTCTCTTGTCCTCTGTTTCTTGGTCTCTGTCTCTTGGCCTCTGTCCGTTGGTCTCTGTCTGTCGTCCTCTGTCTGTTCCACTGCAGTCGACTCAGATGTTGTGATATTCACACCAACACGTTGTGTGTTTTTGCTGCAGACGTTCATCGGTGCAGAGCTGAGGTTCAGGATGTGGTTTTTCAAGGTCTGTTCACGTGGTTCAGATCAGAAACCTGGACTGAGCTTCAGTCTCAGCCTCCTCTGATCCAGGGTTCGTTAGAGAAGCACAGGATTCGCACCGACCACCTGACAGCCCAACCTTAGCACAGATTCACCACTGCTATCAATCGCAGTCGGCTCACTAGTCGCTGTGAGGCGGAGCAGGTTGCCCCCTGCAGGGGGGAAATAGAAGTCTGTCATAACAGACTTTTATTTTATTGTTTTGTTCTTTCTGTGTGGTGACATTTTCTGAACTCCTCTTCCTATCATTCATATTAGATACTGATCTCTATATATTTGTATGTCAATATAGCTATATATTTATAGTTAGGACTTGTGTATATTCTGTAGTAGTATTATGATTAGAGACAAACCAGAATCTCTGTCCAACCAACAGTCTGGTCACAGGGGAAACACTGGCCTCATTAATGGGCCGAGATGTTTGGGATACCGGACCGCACCAGCCCGGTCCACTCCGGTCCAGTCCATTGCCAAGAGGATGTTGTTCCCCTGACCTTATTTTTGCTTCACTTGACACACGCCTCGATGATGTCGTAGCGCTTCCGCAGAAACATAAATAACGGGCGGCGACCACGCTGCCCGCATGGAACAAATTAGAGCGGCGTGTGACTGTGGGCCGGGCCGCGACCCTCGGGACCGGGGAGGACAGAGGTGTCCATGGTGACATTTACAGAAATATTGGACGTTTTTAAGGCCTGACAATTAAATATAGACAAATGTCAGAGGAGGTTGAAGCCACAATTACATGAGGTCACATGGTGTTCAATGCACCAATCAGAGGCCTGATAGTCTGACGACAGCTGGGTGCCAAACTGACGGAAACGGACTGATGGAACCAGACTCACAGAACTGGACAGACAGAACCAGATTCTTTGGACCAGACTGACGGAACCAGACTGATTGAACCAGATTTATTGGACCAGACGGGCACGAATGGAATGACAGAACTGTCAACTCTAGAACACAGTCGATGTCACTGGCCAAATATAATAATATAAATATAATAATATTATGGACCAGACTTGGGCCCCGGGCCTCAGGTTGACTCATGTGTAGCTCGTGATTGTGGCAAAGCCTCGTGCTGTGAACTTCCTTCACTGTGGGAGAAATAAGGAACTCGATTATTATTATCATCAAAGTTTTCTTCTCGTTCTTTTGTGGACATTGGACCCTGTCTGTCCTCAGCTTCCATTTTTAGCAGAAATATGGGCAGCGTAGAAAAAAAGCAGAAAGGCCCTGAGATGGAAATATAACATTCATTTATTTAAGACAAGCTTTGTGGACCAGACTCAGATGCCAGACGGGCCACATCTGGCCCCCAGGCCTTACTTTGTCTGCTCTAAAGCCAAACTGTAAAGACAAAAGGACAGAAACAGGACGTCCATGTCTGCGTATAAATAAATAAAAAGCCACTGCTGTGTCTGTTTCCTGCAGGTTAGCGTTAATTGTTAGCTAAATGTTTCCATCGTTGGTCACATGGTTTCACACCTGTGGCTCCGTCTCCACAGAAGACTTCTCTCTTCATCATCACCGTCCAACTGTTTTGCATAACATTTGTAAGTTGGTAGGAGGGAAGTTCTGTGTTTGCATAACGATGGTCAGGTGTGTCGCGAATCCAACACTTTCTCACGTCCAGGACGCCATGAAAAAAACTACAATCGTAACTTGAGCGAATATCGGTCAGAAATTTAAAAAAAAAAAAAAAGGATGTGGATTGATTGAACTCTGGGTCCAGGCCCAGTCATTGTCTGTGGACAAAGGACCAGGGTCTGTAATAATGGACGGACCACAATGAAAATGGTGGTGATGTCAGAGGCGGCAGCATCTGGAGGAAGGAAAATAAAAAAAAAAAAACAACAAAGTCACTACATCGTCTCTGGACCAGAGACAGTTTCATTGTCCTGACGTGAGCTTCACCCTTCGTAGGAAATCGACGATTTATTTATTTATTTTTTCTATTTTACCCATAGTCCAGAGCTCGGAGGACGCTAGCCTAGCGAAACAGTCGTGTTTTTTTCCGTTTGACTGTGGTGGAAAAAACAAACTTCTGTCGTCTGATAATTAGAACTTCTTCCTGACACGTTTTAAAACTCAAATCTATTCAAAGGAGGAAAAAGCAAATTTATACAAACACAGTTTTGTCCTCTGACGTCTGCTGCCA
>JAFBJS010012760.1:61273-79880 GCA_016785265.1 Paraplagusia blochii
CAACAGTTCAGTTAAACTTTATAATAAATTCTGATTCTGATTTTTTTGACCCAGAACCTCCAGAGTGAAAATGCTGCCCGCGACCTTCAAGCTTTGTGCTGGAATCTCCTACCGACACATGAGGAACATGACCGGTGAGCAACACGTCCATCACCTCTGCCTTGGCCTCAGGTTCTGCCCGTTCTGTTCAGTGTTTTTTTTTTTTTTTGTTTGTTTCTTGGAACCGATGAAGATCTAAACCAAGAACGTTCCGTTCGTGGATTTCTTGTTTGTCTCTTGTTTATTTCTTCCATGAATCTGTTCCCAGGTCTGAGGAGAAACGCCATGGTTGCCATCCACCATGAGCTGAACCGCCTGGCAGGTCCAGGTCCCAGTAACTGGATCAGCACGGTCCGCAGGAGGAGCTCTCTCCTCAGTGAGTATTTCTGAGGAAATTATGGGAGATTTTTTCTCACTCTGAACCAGGGGGCTCAAATGTTGGTTCAGGGTCCACACAGACAGACCAGTCATAACAACATTAACTAAATAATAATAATACATCAATGTTTATCCCTATTGTTTTTAAATGCAAGGAAGTACAAATTATAATGGATTAGACAATAATAATAATCATAATAATAATATTTATTAATACATATATGTGTTAATAATAATTTATAACTAACTTAAAAGTCACCAACTGAACTCCCTAACTGGCCAGTTTTTGAGCCGAGGGCCATATGTTTGACAAATAAATAGATGTGAATGTAAAGTAGTGCAGCGTGTACTATATTAGTACTTCAGTACTTCACTATATTAAATATTAGTAAAGAATTGTCATAAAAATATTACAGCTTTTAATAAGTCATACATTTTGTAACACAGTCATTACTACCACAGTAACTAAGTACTCCTGGAATAAGTACTAGTATTGTTGCCGTATGTTTCTGTTTTGTTGCCTCCGTTGTTGTCCCAAAACAACAGTAGAAACCAATCAGAAGTTTCTCCAGACTTTCTAACTCCTCCTTCCTCCCTCAGGTTCTCAGATCAGAGAGGAGGAGCAGTTCACTCAGGAGGAGGTCTCCTACATAAAGCAGGGGGAGGAGGCCCTGCAGAGGGCCATCGGGATCCTGAGTGAGCAGGACGGCTGGACCACAGAAATCTCAGACGTGAGTAGATGATGATCTACATCTTCTCCACTCTGGTCCTCAGTGTGAAAACTCACAGTGTGTGTGTTTGAATCCCTGCCCAGGCCAACGGAGATAAGGTTCTGAGTAAGGACATACCGGACATCGGGAAGGTCTTCAAGCTGGAGGTGATGATGGAGCAACATCCTGACAACCTGTACAGGGAGCTGGTGGGGAACATGGAGCAGATGGGGGAGTGGAACCCCAAGGTCAAAGAGGTCAAGGTAAGTCAGCTGGACAAACGCTACGATGTCAACGCATCGCTCCGAGGCTAAAACCTGCCCATGGGCGCCACCTACTGTAGATTCTCCAGAAGATTGGACAGGACACCATGGTCACCCACGAGGTTCCTGCTGACAACGTGTTGGGTCGCAGAGACTTCGTCAGCGTACGATGTGCCAAACGAAGAGGCTCCACCTGCTTCCTGGCTGCGATGTCCACCAAACATCCAACCATGCCTGAGCAGAGCGGGGTGGTCAGGTGAGATGGGTGGATGGATGGAAGGGTGGATGGATGGGTGGATGGATGGATATAAGGGTGGTGATTATATTGATGGATGGATGGAAGGATGTTGTTTTCCTTGGTGGCTTTAAATATTTTTTTTTTCCAGGGCAGAGAACGGTCCTACATGTATTGTCATGAAGCCTTGTGCTGACGACCCCAACAAGACCAAGTTCACCTGGTTACTGAACATGGATCTGAAGGTCTGTGGGTCTAATAAACATATTAATATATATGTACACATATATAGAGATATACACTCCGTATAGGTGCAGATTAGAGACCTGTTTCTTCCTCCTCTTCCTCAGGGCTGGATCCCAAAGACCATCATCAACAAAATGCTCTCGCAGACACAGGTGGAATTTGCCAACAACCTGAGGCTGAGGATGGCTGACAACGTTTCCATGGAGACGGCTCACGCCTGCTAACACAGGAGGTCCCTGGAGCTTTGGCCCAGTGAGCACCACGGAGACAGAGGCAGGAGACTCTGCATGTTGAGAATCACACGAATCAGAAAATGTGATGAATTCTGGTGTTTAATTTATTTCCCTCGACTGTCAGTGAATAATAATCCCCACCATGTGTAGAACTCACTACTGTAAACTGATCATTTCCATAAAAAGAACCTGAATAAAACAATGCTAACCTGATTGGTGGAGATGATTGACGTGAGAGCACACCATACATGTGGGTCAGTCAACGGGTCTGAATTATTATCAATTTATTTTAACATTGTACTTGTGCATTTTCCCTGCAATTCCATAATTTTCTCACTAGAGGGCCTAGAAAAGGTAAAATGCATTTACAGGAAGTTCAACTTCGATTGCATGACTTTTATCGTCATAGTTTATACAAACACTTCATCAACCTATTCCTGCCCTGGTTAATTTTTAGGATCCATCGTGAACTGTGAGCTGAAAAAAATTGCCCAAGATCACGTTACATCATGGACCTTGTAGGACAACATTGTCAGTGAAACAGGGATAAAACCTTGTTATTTTAATGAATAAAAAGGTCTTCGTTTGGTTTCCGAAGGTCAGGTCTAATCCTGGTCACTCCCGTTCTCCTCCACCTCCAGATGAACTTCCTGTCCACTCCACAGAGTCAGAGCAGATCTCACCGTCTTGAAGGAAACGTTTTATTCAACTTTGCTGCTTCCCTTATCAGAGGCTGGTTCCAGCAGGGCTGTGGGTTCATCGAAGGCCTTTCCCTCACGCCACCTCATGGCTACGAAGACGCGACTTCGGCCTCTGACTCCATATCAACAGATACGACTGTCGGCAGTGACAGACGACCTTGGATGGTCACTTAGTGGTAGTTGTTTGGAAACAGTAAAGCGGAGAGAAATGAGCTGTGAAAACACAAAAAGACAATATTTCCCTCCTTTTAAAAATGTTTAATTCGGGACTCAGAGAACTGACCACTGTCAGTTATCCAGTTGGTGGAGGTGAGGTCATGTGACGGACTCTGTTTGGTCTGTCAAAACAACCCAAGGTCTCGAAAGTTAAAAAAAAACATTAGGCTAATAAATGATATCAAGATAAGAGTTACAGTGAAACACAAGGCTAAGTCAAAAAGTGGGAAGACAAATGTCTTTTTAAGGATGTCAGATTATTTTAAAACCAAAATATGTCACATGTTTAGCCATATTTTTGTGTAAAACCCAGTTGCTGGTGCAATTTTATGTAGTTCCACCATTTTAGAAAAATGGTAAAATAATTTTTCATTTTTATAATGACATTGACGTTACATAACATTTGTTAAATAACTTTTTAACAAAGCCTCTGCTGCTCCACTGAATTTATAGTCATTTCTCATTTTTTTACTACACAAATTAAGCTCACATTACTTCATAAAGTGCATCAAAATGTCACTCAAATTTTTGAAAATTTTTCTACTTTCTTGTTTTTCGGTTATTTCCGACCGTTTCTTGTTTTTAACAATATTTAATCGTCACTGCCTTCGGTCCTTTTCCAACATCAGGATCTTGTCAAGGGCGGGAGGGGCGTGCGATGACGTAATGAAGTTACAGTCCGACAGACAGGAAACCACAATTCCCAGGATGCATTTGGGGAACTGTGGCCAGCGGACGGGGAAAGGGAAGCTGCTGAGATTGGAGGGAGACACAACCAGAGACTCAGGTACTTTTACCAACAACCAGCTTCATATAAATGCATTGGTTGAACGACGAGTCGCTGCATGTTCCGTGTTGTAGGTTGGTTCAAAATGGCAGCGGTGACAAAGCGCGGTTGTTGTTCGATGTTGTAGTCGAGCTCAGACCCGAGCGGAGCTGCTGCTGCTGCGGCCAGACCGTCAGTTAGCTGCCTCTCACCGGGCTAACCCTGCTCTCAAGTCCTTCTCTACGACGCTTGGTCGAGTCGGAACATTTTCTGTTAATACTTTAAATTAATAACTAATTTCTCAGGCTGGAAACGGTCAGTGCTGCGCCGGTTTGGGCCGGAGTGGAGCCCGGTCTTTGTGCCGTCGGCGCCGCTCTGTGTGTTACAGTAGGGACTGTTAGCAGCACAGACGAGCGTCAGTGTCACAGACACAGACACAGACACCGTGTCTGTGGTCACTGTCAACTACTTTAACCCATTCGGACGGATCTTTAAAAAATGTTGAGCTCAGCATCTACAGACCTGTTCACTCTTAACGGTTTCACTGCCGAGATGTTCTCACACACACACACACACTCAACTGTCACTGTAGAGCAGTGGTGCCCAACCACTGGGTCGGGGACCGGTACCGGTCCGTGGGTGAATTGGTGCCGGGCCACAGAGAAATAATGTCCTTTTGGATCCATCTGTCTATTACTTCCATCAACAAAAGAACTGACCAATAGAAGGGCTAGGATTCCATCATCAATAATGCAACTATATTTGATGAGGAAATATAACAAGAATAAACTCAAAATGACGCAGAGTCATTGATACAAGATTCTAACTTTTATACCAGTCTGGTGGCAGAAAATTATAGGCTGTGTGGACTTGAAAAACCCTTGTTGTGTCCATGCACAGTTAATTCAGGTAGGAAGATTTTATGGGTAGGAAAATATTTCAGAACATCGGAAATTTAAATGTATTAATGGCTATTTATCTTCGGCAACTTAACGACCGGTCAGTGAAAAAGGTTGCAGACATTTAACCGTCTGTGGCGCGACAAAGGTTGTGGAACACTGGTGTAGAGTGTAACCAGACAGCTGTAGTAACTGATGTGACGTTGGTTCTCAAAGGGAGGTACACGTACCCTTCAGGGTACAAAAGCCTCTAACACAGGTCCCAAGGTGTAGCGGTTAGCACACCTGAGAGTCCTGGGTTTGAATCCCTGAGGAACCACAAACTTGGGGTCTTTGCTGTGGCCCAGGGACGTTGTCTCTGACATAACACCTACGGTCACGTCCCAGTTAGGCCGGTTTGCTTCCACCTGCAGGAAGTCACAGTGTAGTGCAGTGAGAAGAGATTTTATACTTTTTTAGAATTCACAATCAGGGAAAATATTGTGCAGCAGTTGTTTCACCTGCTGTTAACGAGAATCGAACCCAGGACTCTCTGTGTTAAGGCGGGGCCTGTGAACCGCTACACTGTGGAACTGTGGACTGGAAAAAAAAAAATGTTTGACTAAGTTATTGTATAAACATTTCATGTTCATTCACTGAGTCAAACTGGATTCTACAGATTCAGGGCAGGAAACAACACTTTTCTAAAAATCCTTCCTCTCTGCGTCTGCCTGAACTGAAAATAAATAAAAATGTAAAAACTCTACATTTGTATTAATTACAAATTAAAAAAACAGGAATTATTTATTGAATGATGTTAATAAACTAGTGTCTATATTAATATTTTTGTTTTCTTTGTCAAGATTCCATCCAAACAAAGACCGACTCCGTGACCTTCCCCAGACTGAAGACCACAAGGAATCTGAAGCAGAACTGAGTCCTGGTTCTGGTTCTGGTTCTGGTCGGGCGGCGCTGAATCTGTACTGTGTGCTTCAGTAATGAAGTTTGTCAGACAGGGTCAGCCCAGCCCGGAGAAGAAAGGCCATGTCACCTTTGTTCTGCACCTGAGGGGTTAAGAACCAGGAGTGGAACCAGGAGTGGAACCAGGAGTGGAACCAGGAACCCAATGAAGGAGGCAGCTTTTCAGTGAACTTGGTTTTTCATGGATTTCCTTTTCTGTCCTGCGTCTCTTCTTGTCAGAAACCTGAGCTCTTCTCTCAGTGGACACCTTGAAGGACCTAGTAGGATCTAAGGGACCAGGTTTCCGTCTCCGCATCATCATCTAACGTCAAAGGACAGAAATGCAGAATAGAAAGTGGAGATCACGGCTCTGTCTCCACACTGACACCTGTGTGAAGACACACTGATCACCGTGGACTCCTGTTCTCACCTGAAGAACTTACATATTTGCAGTCACTGAAGATGTGCTCTTCAGAACCCAGGGCGCTTGTCCTTGCATCAGCTTCTCAGACCATCTCCCTCCATGACTTCAGGAGTCTGTAGAGTCCAGGACCAGGACCAGGACCAGGATCAGGAGCTTGAGCGTCAACAGCAAACACACTCATATGCAATGGAGGAAGACATCGATGTCACATCACACATGGAGGTAAATGTCATTTTAACTTTTTAACATGAACTTCAAAGCTGGTTCTTCTGGTCCACTTCTCCTCAATGTCCTTCTCTCCCCTGGTTCTCCTGGATCATCTTTAAGATTCTCCAGTTTGGAGTTATGAAGGTCTTTGTGTATGATTTCACTCAGCAATCCTTTAAAAGAAGTTACAAAAAGTAAAATGTTATTAAATTTAATCCAGAAAAGTCTCCACAGAAAACCCCGCTCACCAGTGGTACACAGGCCACAGTTTGAGAATCATTGCTTGATACAATATGATATAAATGTGAAGTACTGGATTTTCTGGACTATAAGTTGCACCAGGCAGTGGGCTTGAAAATAGGGCAAATTGCAGGAGTAACAGATGCTAGTACCTGGACCTAGAGTGCCCTCTAGTGGCCTTTATGTGAAAAAACATGCAAAATTATATTTTTTAATTTATTGCAAGTTATTAAATAAACAGTTTGAGCAGCTGTGACCCAATTAGGACCTGAGTTTATGTTGCAAAACCATCAAAAAGTAGGAAATAAGGCATAAAAGATTCTTTCTATTCAGCAAAAACAAGTTGGTTTGAGAAACTGAGGTGTGAATATGATGAAGAAACAGGAAGTGGAGTCTGTCCATGGATTGTCTCAGTGTAATCATCAACAGACTGGTCAACAGACCGTACTGTCTAACCACCATGTGGACTGACGTCCCCCAGCAGTGTGTCCTCTGGACAGATACCAAGACACCAAACTAATACATTTGGTGTCTCTGTCCTAAGATTGTGATTATTTCTGTCCCTGCGTCTGTCCTTCCAGGGTCTGGATCTCCTGTCCAGTAAATGCAACCCGTTGGAGGAGTTCACCAATGGATTCTCCAAACACCAACCAGTCAGTGCAGATGTCCTCCATCTGGTCTGAAGTTTAGTTTTTATTCTAATGGTTGTGTTTGTCCATCAGGTCATGAACGGAGTGATTATTGGTCACACTGTCAATGACCACACCACCAACGGCAGCGCCCCCCTCAGATCTCTGCCGGTAATTTATTTTATGGCTTGATTTTTTTTTTTTTCAGTTTAACTTTTCCCTGTTTGACTTTAAGACATGTTTTGTCCAGATTTCAGCTCTAAAGCAGAACGGTCTCCTCCAGTCTCTGAGCGCCGGCGGAGAACAGACTAAACACACAGCAGGTAACGACGGAACAACCGACCACTCACATCGCTAATCTGTCTGTCTGTCTGTCTGTCTGTCTGTCTGTCTGTCTGTCTGTCTGTCTTTATTCCTCTCTGTCTGTCTCACTCTCTCTCTGTCTCCCTGCCTCTCTCTCTGTCTGTCTCTCTCTTTCACCCTTGTGTATTCCGGTCCCGGAGGAATCTTTAAGTTTGTCCTCGACACCAGGCGTCTGGTGCAGGTAATCACTCCCTGAGGACATGAAGGTTTTCTTCTTGGAGTCTCGGCTCAGCCCTGGATGATGTCTCTGACAACAGAACCGTCCACCGGTGACGTTCAGATGAACACAGATTACATCAGACTTTTCTCTCTCATGGTCCTTCATAGATCGTTCCTTATTGCATGTCTTCAATGTCCTTCCTTATGTTGTTTCCAGAGTCTATAACATCACACCATAACATTACACTGACGCCCAGTGCAGTGTCCATGAGGACGTTCTGGGTTGTTGGGGTAAAATATGGGACCTGTGGTTAGAGAATGGGGAGAACATTTTTATTTCATACAGCAGTTAGATAGAATGCTGCCCCCCTGTGGGGACCTCCAACTTGGCCCTGGTTATACTTCTCCAACGGTCCTGTATTTGGTCCACGACCCAGATTTTTGTTGGTGAAAATCAGGAGAGAGTTAGTGTGTACGTACTGATGGAACATCTCCAGAGTTCTTCATGAGTCAGTTTAGTTCAGTGGGAGTCGACCGTCCTGGTGGACAATCACAGAACTGCATGATCCAAATGGAGAAGATGGAAGAAGTCCAAATGGGAAGGTTGTGGACTTGATTTGAAGCTGAAAGTACAGAGCGTCTCCTTAGGTGAAGTCACTGCATCTGCCTGGTGTGAAGTGAATGACTTTTCAGACGGATCTTCACGATTGTTGTTTCAGAGGAAAACGTTGAGTTGGAAAAGGCTCGTCAGGAGTGGGAGGTTCTGGAGAACGTCCAACCAGGTCAGACCCGCTTTGATAATTCATGCTGATTGAGCTGATGTCATCCATTGTGACTGGACTAACTAACTAACTCCACCCCCTGTCCCCCAGCTCTGACCGAGGACTCCAACCCATCTCCTCTCATCTCCTTTAATGAAGCTCTGCAGTTCTTCCAGACCACAGACCTCGGGGACCTGCTGGTAAGAAATGCTTGATCAGACCAGACTCATCAGAAAGTGACCACAGCAGATGCACTGGTTCAACCTCCACGGTGGTTGATGTTTGAAGATCCAGTCTTCACACCTGAGGACATTTGAACCAAAGACACTGAAGCAGAAGAAATCATCAAAGACTTGATTCAAATGGTCAAATTATGTTAACAACGGAGCAGATGTCTCTAAAAGACACTGGTCAAACCATGACAACTACACAGCTTAGGACACCAGGGGGCAGCATTCCCCCAAAAGCCTTGGTTGTGACTCAGTATCAAACCCAGACCCAGTCTCTCTGTATCAACAGAGTCTTCAGAACTCTGTGACCAAAAGGTTGATGTTTATAAAGTAGAAAACATGAAATGATTTGGTTTGTTTCGTTTTTTTTTTGCTGTAGTTACAGACCAACACGACCTTAAGTTCAAAATCCAAAAATAAGTAAACTAACTCAGAGTAAGAAAAGAAAAAAACAAACGTGTTACTTGTAAAGCCGTAACGTAACTACTTTTCTCTGTAACTAATAACGTAACTTCACCATGATAGTTGCTACAGAACACAACACTAAACTTTTAATTTGCTTGTATTAATATTATTATGAAGTTAAGTAACTAGGTATTAGTTACTTTTATATAATTTGTAACTAGTTACTTTTTCTGAGCAGTAACTCGTAAAGTAATAAGTTACTTTTTTAACGCAACTTGCCCAACACTGGTGATTAATCTCAATCAATATTTTCAGACAAATTACAGAAAAAAAATGTAACTGATAAATAGTAATAACTATAGGGAGTTCCTGCTGAGAACTTTAACCACCTCCAACTCCAGGCAGAGATGAACCCACCTCACCACGGGGTGAACTTGAAAACTCCAGAAAAACAACCGGACGTGACTTTTGTGAGATCTTGATCGTAGAATATTAACATCGTGTTTGGTTCAACCTAGAAAAACATCCAGCCCACAGTTCGAAGGACGGGTCTGGCTGCCATCACACACTTCCTGTTTGGACCTCCACGGCTGCACCGGGAGCTGCTGGAGGAGAGAGACCTGGTCTTTGCCATCGCACAGTGTGAGTGTCTTCCTCTTCACGTCTTATTCTCTGGACTCTGGACTCTGGCTCAGTCACAGTCGACATAACGGGTCAGTCCTGTCTCTAAACCTCATCTGTGCCGTGTGTTTGGACAGGTCCTGTGGACAACAGTCAGCCCGTCCACATGCGTGTCCTCCAAACCATTTATAAGAGACTGATCAGCAGCAGACTGGACTGTCCTCGCTTTGGAGCTCACTGGGAAAACATCGGCTTTCAGGGTGAGACACCAACACGTCTGTGAAAGGACAAGATGAAGAAGGACAGCTTTGACCCGAGTCTTCGTCCTGCAGGTACAGATCCAGCCACTGATTTACGTGGCACTGGTTTCCTGGGACTGATGCATACGCTGTACTTCGTGATGGACCCAGAGACTCTGCCGTTGGCCCGAGACATCTACAAGTTGTCCCAGCACCCCATTCAGGTAGCAGCTGATAAAGGACAAGTGGTTGGACAAACCAGGGCTGTCAAACTCACTGTCACACTGGGACAAAATCTGAAACTTGGACCAAGTCTCATCCAAACTTGATCTTTATTGAATGTTTTATGTCAACTCTTCATTTTTATTCCTTAGATCTGAAGTGTAGATATTTTTGTCTTTCATTCCTGAACGTCCAATTCTGTCTCCTTTGGTCCAGAACTTTCCCTTCAGCGTGATGTCCATCAACATGACTCGCATCGCTCTGCAGGTCCTCAGAGAGGAGGCGCTGTCCAAGTGAGTTCCTGCTCCTCTCCTGTCCTGTGGAGTGTCTTTGTCTCGCTGCACCTCCTCACAGTTTCTGGTCCCTGCAGGGAATGCAACCGTCGACAGCAGGTGGTGGGCGTGTTGAATGAGTTCTACGTTGCCACGTACCTGCACCTCTACCAAGTGTGGAAGACACAAAACAAGACCATCGCCGACTCTGGCTTTGTACTCAAAGGTAAGAACAGAGTCTTGGACCAGTCGTCCTCAGGACTGACACCAAAACACCATTTATGGATTGTCCTTCAGTCCTCAGACTCATTGACAAACTTTCATCTTTTTTCTTCATCTGTTCCTATATTTGAACCCAGTTCTCTAAAAACATCACCTGTCCTTTACAACAGACCAGAACCTTCAGATCCTCAGATCTTTTACAGCTGCGTCTGTGATGAATATGAAACAAAGTCTTTTTGTTTCTCAACCGCCGGGAGTTTTTCCATTTCTCTATTAGTTGTTGTGAATTTCTGCTTCATTTATTAACAGAAATGTCCACAATTATATTAAAATAAAATGTTTACTTTTCTCCCTTTTCATACATGTTTATGTATGTATTTCAGGAGTATTCTTTGGGAAATGATCAAACTTAACTACAAATCAACTATTACTGATACTTAAATAACCCTGAACTCAAGTGCATCACTGCCACCTGCTGGACTGCAGTGAGTGAGTCAGTGTGACCAGCATGGATTAGAACTTAAACTAAAAAACTGGGGATGGAGGGGGTCTGTACTGTTGACTGGACCAACAGGGTTCTGCTGGTCGTTCCTGTCTCACTCTTGTCCTTGTCTCCTCAGAGGTGGAGCTGTTTGCCAAAAAGAACCCCAAGCAGATGCTACGTCGACTAGAGGTCTTCCTGAAGGAGAGGCAGACGACAGGAATCCCCCGCGGGGTCTCGTCAGAAACCGCGGCCCAGCAGCCTTCTCCCAGCCCGGGGGAGCGAGGGAGCAGAGGAGCAGGAGGCGCACAGGGAAACAAGGGGAAGGAGATGCACTTCACAGGAGTGTGTGACCTCCCGCCAGACATGGAGGGGGAGGCCAGACTCATTTGAACTGGACTGTGAGTGAGTGTGTGTGTGTGTGTGTGTGGGTCACTTCCTGTCCTTGTGTTCACTGACTTACTCAGAGAGCTAGAAGAACCCGGCCCTGAGCCCGGCCCGGCCCGGGGCCCTGCTGTCGGACCATTATCAAACACTTCCACTCCCTTCCTTGCTGCTGTGGCGTTGCACTTTGATCAGATTGACTACGAGGCAGTGGTTCAGTGGTTCAGAGTTTTATTTAGTTTAGTTTTGAATTTATTTATTGTATTAAGGAGAAAACAGTAGAATCTATAGACGGACGGTTGACGCAGAATCAAGAACTTTGGCCAAAAACATAGAAACTGTTCCCAGGATCCTGGTCAGATCTTTTCTGACCGTCAGAGTGGAGACGGAGACACTGTCCCTCTGACACACACTATCAGTTTTGTTTGTTTTACTTATTTCCACCCAAAATGCACTGCGTAGATGTCACTTCCTGTCCTCGGTTGACTTCGTCCTCCTTGCTCCTCCTCCTCTCTCTCCGTCTCCTCGTTTCTCTTTCTCTCTCTGGGTCTTTGTCCTAACCTCTCACCAGTGACCGAGCTGATGTCCATTTTTGTGGGTCTCTGTTCACTTCATTGGTCCACAGCAGTGTAGAATACTCTACAAGAGACGGACCAGGACCTAGAGACTGGACCACACGGTTCTAACCTGAGCAGATACAGGATTTCTTTTAGTTGATTTTACCCATAATTCCCGGTTTGGTACAGTGTCTGGTACAACGACCCGTGAGTCCGATCTGACCTCAGGTGTGGTCAGTCATACAGGTTCAGGGAGCGTCAACTAATTACAGACCTGGAAATGTCAGCATCAGAGTTTGAGGCGTTCACTCGTCATTAATTCAGCGTTCCTGGTTCTACGTCAGGGTTCTTCTTCTGCTCCGTCAGCAGTTCTTGTGGTTGGAACAGACCGACTGTGACGGAGAAATCGTTGGAGTCTCAACAGTTTGTTGTTTATTGTAGATTAAATTATTAAAAATCAGGAGATTTCACTGACAAACAGGTGACTGATGAAAAATTAATGTTTAAGGTACAAACACTAGGCTTTGAACGCAGCACGCCAGGGTCGATGAGACACAGAGTGGGACGTCCTCACTGAAGATACGACTTCAGGAAATTGTCTTTATGTCTGAGAGTAAAAAACCAAACTATCAGATCCACAGTAGAAACTTCTTGGACTGGACTTGACTTCAGAGCAGAGCTGAGAACCTCCAGACTCTTCAGGTCGTTGTGGTCCAGGCTTCACGGCAGGATGTGTGTGTGTGTGTGTGTGTGTTGGTGCGTGGTTGCTCCGTCCCAGGTATGAACTTCCTCTACATTCCATTAACGAAGCATGTGATTGTACAGTTATGGCTGAGGTTCATCCGTGTGTGTGTGTGTGTGATGGATGAGCTGATGTGGGTGAAGGCTGCCCCCCTGTGGTGACGTATGGTACAGTATGATGCAATCCCAGCTGTCAGTCAATGATAATCAGAACGCCAGTGCTGTGTGAGCTCGGAAATTTTTCCTTACTGCAGGGTTTGTGTGTGTGTGTGTGTGTTAGGTGTGTGTGTGTGTGTTGTACAACAGGAAGTGACAACAGATACGTTACTTTCCACTTTACACAAAAGGCCAGTTTATCAAGCTCTAAATCCATTAAAGCCGCGGAGACGCTGGAGACGCTGCAATGTCATAACATTCTGGCCCAGAATCACATGACTTATGGACCAGCATTGGTCCCTACACCACAGGTTGGGGACTACTATCTATGCGAAACACTTGCATGATAAATATTTATTCAGTTATATTTTCTGAGACCGACCATAATTCTTGGGACAAATCGAAATCTAAAATGTCCAACACTTGATGAAGTGGATGGTTGTTGGTTGGCAGTTAGCAAACAAATGTTAGCATCCTTTGTCTATGTCCACAGCAGAGATTATAACGAGATTAAGATAGAAATAATGTATTTTCAGGTGTAAATTGTGCATTTTATCTGAATCTATGGTCTGCAGTGGGTGGCGCTCTTGAGCAGAGCTGGCCCTGCTGTTTTGTGCTAACGTGAAACGACCGTATCTGAGGTCCACATCTGTAGCATGTTCAGGTAGCACTAGTACTGTAGCATCTTTTAACCCTCTCCTCTCCATGAGGCTAGCCTAACGAACGATTCAGGTCCGAGCTGAAGTTTCGCGTCAGTGTCTCGCTGGGCTGCGACCACCGTCAACCACGGCAACTTAAAGACAACCGGTAGCTAAACTAATTAGTGACGGGTTGTAAAGATGTTGTCTGCCCCTGAAGTACCGTGGTCGACCACGGGAGGCGCTCTTTTCTCGTAAACTTTTATGTTCTTGCTCATTTAGGCCAAATTTACGTTATGTGATAAACCTCTGTTTGAGCAGGAAATCTGTTACGATGAGTTTTCTGTCGGACATTTGTTTGCTGACCGTCGCCGCCCAGTGAGACGGAGGTCAACAACTACTGCGCAGTGGCATAAGGACCGTAGGGGGTGCTGTGGGAGACGGGGTGGTCTTGATTTTGTGGTGACGTTTAACACTTCGTGCTCAGTTGCAACAAACTCAGATGCAGCTTTGTTGTCAGTGCAGACGACAACTGAAGGGTCGTGGGTTTGATTCCAGGCCTGACTTCAGTGTTTAAACCCAGACCCAACTTCTTAAAAATTAAAAAACGATAAATCAACACCAAAAAGGTTCATTTTATTTTTTATGGTTGAGGAAACTTCTTCTTTCTTCTGCTCATGTTGGTCTGAACTTCAGCCCCAGATGTTCTTCTCACTCTAAGGGTTTTCACAGCCACTGATCCACAGCTGTTAATGTTTTTTTTAAATTGTTTTTTTTTTGGGAAAATCACAGCCTCAGAAAGTAGTGGTAAAAATGCTGCCCTCTACAGTTGAGGCAGCTGTGGTTCAAGTCTCACCCATTTTACTTCACCCCTCTGCCACAGTGGCCTCCTCATCCATGTAGTGCAGTTGAGCAGAGTTGTTGTCCATCCTGGTCTCCACCTCAGGTGTGGTCCATCCTGGTCTCCACCTCAGGTGAGGTCCATCCTGGTCTCCACCTCAGGTGTGGTCCATCCTGGTCTCCACCTCAGGTGTGGTCCATCCTGGTCTCCACCTCAGGTGAGGTCCATCCTGGTCTCCACCTCAGGTGTGGTCCATCCTGGTCTCCACCTCAGGTGTGGTCCATCCACCTGATGAACGTTTTGTTTTACTGTTCCTCATGATTCGAATGATCAGGAAACTTTTTTGCACTCGTGGTTCGTCTTTTCGTCTGACGTGTGACGTATGCAAGCGTGTGACCCAGGCCCCGCCTCCGTGGGCCTCCATCTTTGATAGCCATAGTGTTGACCCCGCCCACCTCATGTCACGCCGTTCGCATCCATCTGAGACGCTGCACCGCAGATGTGATGTGGCTGCGTCTGAGCAGCAGTGCAGTGTGTGTAAATCAGGAAGTCTGTAAATAGAGAATCGATGATTGTAACTGTATGATTGTCTGTAGGGCATTATACTGAACACAGTGCTTACCTCGAGACTTCAGACAAATCTCTCTCTCGTTAACTTTCTTTGATCTTTTCTAGGGATGTCCGATATAAACTTTTTGCCGATATTGTCCAATAACTTAATTTGGGGTTCGTATATTCACGACACCGACACAGGCCTGCAAACCACTGCATGAGTTGCCCATCGTTGGGTAAACGTGATGGTACCAGCTGATAATTAAAAATTGCTTAACAGAAATGAGCTGCAATGCTGCCATCTAGTGACTTTTACTTTTACTTACAACTGTTTTTTCCCCTCAAAACTATTTTCAGGGCACTCACCATTCCGTGAAAATCCAGACATTGCATTATTGGACTGTCATTACTATCGGAGGAAAAACTGATACAGGTATTGCAACATTAGGCTAATATCGGGTGGATAGCGTCGTACATCCCTGCTCCTTTTCCTTTCCTTCTCCCTGACGCCGGTCGGACATGTGTATTGTACTGTACTGTATATTCAGCACCTGAAGCACCACATGATATCAAGCTAACACAGACGCTGGTCAATGTTACATGTATTCTATTTAGGACACATTTATTGACTATATATATGTATAAATATATATATATAGGCCCACTCATGCTGTGATGCACATTTGCAGATGATACCAATCTCTTAATCAGTAATCTCTCTGATTGGCCGACGTCACCGGGTCGAGACCAGCTGGTTTTTTCTGTGGCTTCAGTGCTAGTTAACTATACATTTGCTGTTTTTAAGTGTTTCGATGTGAGGAGGTGAACCTGTCGTCACGGCAACCGTCACAGACATATCTTTAATGTACGACTGTAAAGATATAGGCTTGATAATCTGTGTACGCTTCGGCCGCCACGTCTGTCAGGTGACCGGAGCTCGGCCAATCGGTGATCGGTCGTCGGTTATCGTCTCACGCATCGATCAACATTTTCAATCACCTCGGTCGCAAACACACCAGAACTAAGAGGGAAATAAAACGGGTTCCTGCAGGACGCGGACGCTCCGAGAGTTCTGTTCTGAACCGCTGCCCCCTACAGCAGCAGCTCAGCAAATACAATCACTTCTCTCAATGTCCTGCGCTTTATATGAAGTTGTTTTACTGTTGCCGTCTCGTCCCTCAGAGCGTTTTATGACTGTACCTTGATTGTAGAAGCCCTATTTTATACTGAGAGTTATTTCAGAATACAGTACGTGCTGTTGTAAATTCAATGTATTGTATGGAGAAAGCTAAGTAAATGCTGTTTAAAACACTCTGACGTCTCCGCCTCCTCACTGAGCCCAGAACCAAACTCTGGATTTGTCCATTCTTTTTTTTCAACTGTCAAAATGATGTCAGTTTTTGGAGAAAAAAAATTGACAAGCTAATTTTGCCCAAATACTTCATTTCCTAAACCTATATTACCATTTATCTGCACAAACCACTGTAAAGGTACAAGATTTATTACAGCAGCTGCAATGCTGCCATCTAGTGGTAGGAAAGGCACAACATTGAGTCAGGACATTGATTTCGTGACAGGAAATATCACAATATTTTCCTACCCTCCTGGTCAACACACACTTCCTTATCCTTTACTAACCATCAACTCCCAGTCTGCATATGTGGAGGCTCAACCTCCGGTCCACGACCCCAGTCTGTGCCAGAGCAGACAGTCGCAGTTAAACACAGGTAAGAAACACTGCCCTCTACCTGTTGGTGATGGTCTTTCTGTTTCAGTGATTTTTTTTTTATTTATTTTACTGTCGTATTCAGTCTCTGGGTTTTGTCTGGATTGATCAGACAGAAGAAGAAGAATCAAGACCAAAGTTTTTGTTGAAAACTTGGCTGAACACTGGGCCACGCTCCGTAGGATGATTCAACATTTCAACCCAGGCAGTGACGGAGACGACCCCACCCATGATGGCAACAAGGTGTAGAGAGAAACTACATGTTTTCTTCCTCCTCCTCTAAAATTGTCTCCTTCTCAATTTCACTTTTCTTTTCTCCAGTTTCCAATTTTTAAAGTTGAAGATTCCATCTTCTCTTTTACATTTCACCCACTGGAGGGCGCACTCCACGCACACCTGCTATAGGAGCTGGGCTGAGAACACATGACTTTTGCAGGTGCTGCACATTTCAGGTCGATGTGTCGTAAAAACAGTTGTAGGAAATAATCCAACAACTTCCCAGGTCTGAGTGTTGGACTTCAGACTCCGTCAGTGCAGTGATGGAGAAAAGCTACAACATATTCCTCCGTCTGTGGTTGGAGCTGTTTAACTGTTCAGACTGAAGTCGTTATTTTTCCAAGTGAATTCTTTGCAGACGATGATCTGATGTGTCTCCACAGTCACATCCCAGTGTTGGGTCCTGCGGGTGGGGGTGAGGGTGGGGGTTGGTTGTGGGTCATTGAACCATTGACTGAGTCCAAAGGAATCTGAACGCTGCCTGTTTCCACATCTGTGATTAATCATCGACTCCTCGTGGCCAGATGACTGGGCCGCGACTAAACCTGCTGAATCACTGCAGCTCAGGACGGAAAGTCCTTTCAGCAAAGTTTGTTTATCTTCAATCTGGGTCAGAACCTCCACTGTAGGCGGCGGAGGACGGAGAATGGTTTTCTGTCACTTCCTGTGAAGGGTTAACACTAAAGACGTGGACCAGTGGGTTATGACATGTCCCATATGGACAGTGGGGTTCAGACCAGGACCAGGACCAGGACCAGTAGTGAGGAGGGAAAGAGAATAAATCTCTTTCCATTTGTACCTAGTGAGCCTGCTGGATTCCTCTGCCTTCCCTCCCCCCACTCTCCCACTCCTCCACCCGGCCCTCCTCTCCTCTCCCCTTCTCTCTCCCTCCCTCCCTCTGTCTGTCTCTCCCCCCTCTCTGATGTCATTGTTTCCTGCTGCTGATAAACGGCTGAGGCAGCGTCCTGACCTACATGGACGCCGGTCTGCTCCTGTTTACCAATAGAGATTGATAAAAGTGACATCATGTCCATGAAAACACACGTCTGCTCCGTCCAAGGAGGGACTTGGACTGGACGGTTCTGTTTGTTCTCTGTTTCCACTGACCCTGACCTGTCTGTCTGTCTCAATGTCTCTGTGTGTGTGTGTGCGTGCGTTCGAGATATCAAACGTCTCCCAAGTCGAATTACTCCACCAGGTGTGATTTATGCCGAGGCGTCTGTTTGTTTCTGTCGTAACTCTTGGCAGAGTCAAATCTGCAAACATTGGAGATTTAGACACACATTTAAGGATTAAACTAAAACAGTAAAAAAAGAATTTCGTAATATTTTTGACTTTTTTATGTAGAAAATTCCACTAATATCATAATGATACACAATACTTTTTGTAAAATGTTAAAACGTTCTCCTAGAAATGTGTAGAAAGGCTCTAATTGGATGAAGAAAAAAATAAGGATTAATTCTTTCATTTTTAAAATTATATGTTGGAAAACATTTCTTACAAAATTATATCTTGGAAAAAATTTCGCCCAACATTTTCAACAAATTTTTTTATTTATTGAATTTAGTTTCTCAAAAATAAAATTGTAAAAAAGTGTAATTTTTAACATTCATATGTCTTAAAATACTTTAAATTA
>JAFBJS010012783.1:0-34240 GCA_016785265.1 Paraplagusia blochii
CACACACAGGGGGAGAGAGAAAGAGAGAGAATTATTTAAAGCCCGTAAAAATAATACCATCAGCTGAGAAGCTAGGATGTGTACTAGAAGATATTACAGTTTTTTCTGCAGACACGTGTTTGTCTGAGCTGAACTTTCCCCTGAAACTGTCCCACAGAAGGTCTCACGGAGTGTAATATTTGTTGACATAAAAGACTTGGGAGTGAACTTAAAGTAAGACAGATGAAGATAAATGGAGAAAGAGAGAGGAGCACAAATGAAGTACCTCCACACAGGAGTTTCAGACACACTGGTGTGGACCCTGTAGGCTCTTCATTTTCAACACAACACCTCCCTGAAGAGTCACAAGACGGAGCTGAGTTTAAAGGAAAACGGCCAGGAGAAATAATGGGGAAAAAGAGAGAAATGTCTACTGTGGAATTCAAGTTTCAACCACTGTTAAGTTCTCTTGGACTGAAAACTTTTCTTCTTTTGGATATATCTTTGTTTTTCATTGTAAAACACTTAGTTTGTATTGTCCAATCTTTCAATGCTTTACATTCAGAATAAGGGACTTTTTTCTTAATTTTTTCAAATTAGGAGGTAAAAAAAAACAAAAAGAGTCAAAAGGTCCAAGACGAATGTTATAAGTGTCCACTTTTATTTACTTAAATGTTCATTAGCTTCTGGAAATTTGACATTATGCCTTTGTCAAGGCCTTATCAACCAGAAAATCTATATTTAAATTATGGCAGGTGTAAAACTAAAGTTATTAAGTACATATTAGCCTTACAACCAAAGAAGAGATCTGACTTGTTGAAGGACAATTCCCTTGATATCAATAAAGGAAACATATTTAAAAAAAATATATTTCATAAGGATAAATAGAAAAAAAAAAAATATATAAATTGTCGCAGAACTTTTTGACTTCCCTTTAATATATGTCCAAAATGTCCGAATCAATCACTCTGAACCAATGGGTAACAACATACAGTTTAGCAAATTAATAATAATAACAACATTATTGGTGTCCAAAAGCATCTTTGGTTTCGCTGGCAAGACTCTGGTTACTGACCTCCACAGCCTTGTTTGGAGAGATGGGGCATTAATGGCTACTGAAAAATGCATACTTCCATAGCCGGCTCATTTTCCGTCCGTGGTATGTGGGCAATGTTTTAGTCAAACATCAGAGAAAAGGCACATGTTAAATATTTAATCACAGATGAATGGCAACTGCCATGCAGAATATCCTGCTCATCATCGGATTTTCAAATCTAAGAACCTCCCGCCACAGCTGTTTTCCGACGGCTAACACTTCCTGAAAGCTCCCAGGTGACCTCTGGTGTCTCCAAGTGCATTATTATGTATTGTAATGTATTCCACCTGCCAACTGTGGCTGTATCCACACACTCACAACTCCCCATTAACTTTTAATTACCCTTCTTTCTGAAGAGAATCCAATTAATTTTCAATTTCCTCAGGATTTCGTCGGTTATTAGAGCCGCAATACCATGCAGTCTCCTCATCAGGACTAAGAACACAATACATTCCTGGGACAATTAGTGAAGATTAAGGAAAAGGAGTGATAGTCATGTGTCTGCTGCTCTTTGAGCCAATAACAGTAGATCGCTGAACATGTAGTGGTAGTTCTAGCATAGTGTGTAGTGTAGAGCACTGGGCCATGGTTGAATTGGTACCGGACCACAGAGAAATAATGTTTCCTTTTGGCCCCATCTGTCTATTACTTCCACTTGATCCATACCCATATCAACAAAAGAACTGACCAATAGAATGACTACGATTCCATCATCAATTGATACAAGATTCAAACTTTTTATACCAGTCTGGCAGCAGAAAATTCTAGGCTAGGTGCACTTGGAAAACCCTTGTTGTGTGCATGCACAATAAATCCGGGTAGGAAGAATTTATAGGTAGGAAAATATTTCAGAACACTGGGAATTTACATTTAATAAGGGGTAGTTATCTTCCACAACTTCCGTGAAAATAGTAAGAGACATTTAACCATTCCATGGCACAAAAAAGGTTGGGGAACACTGGTGTAGATGTAACAATTACTGAAAAGCACATACAAGGAAAAGACAAAAGATACAGTGTAAAAACAACATCGGAGACTGTAGAGATATAATATCATTGGAGCCAATTATGTGATCCAAAACAGCAGACCAGAAAAGGTAAATGCAGCGTGTTTGCGTACACCGTGCCACCCAGACATCCTCCAGTCTCCTCCCAGAACCATTGGCAAACAAGTTGAACCACTAACAGTCTGCGCCACATCTTTATTTGGCTGGGTATGTTTACTGTGCTCAGGGACTACAACCCTGTTGCAATTACATAGCAAACTGTGTTCAACAAAAATTTGGAATTAAAACACTCCACTGATTTCAACAAAACTAATTTGACAAGTAGTTTCAAAGTTCTTGGTCGAAGAAGCAGAGAACAGGATAAGAAGAACAAACGGAACGATGGAGATTGTTTTTACCAGCAGTTTACCAGTGGTATTAAAAATGCAATGGGATTAATTGTAGAGTGACCACAGATTTTTCTATGGTTGATAACTGTTGCCAACAAAAAAGAGACTGCAATATCATAGTGGTGCAGGCTACCAGATAGTTGCAACTTATTACTGACAAGTACAAAGGGGAAACACGAGGAAGCGCTAACAAATTAAAAATATCCCAAATTAGTTCCCCAGAGTAGGGCTGAAAACTCCACATGGCAAATCAATCAGTGGACTGTTATTGATAATAACCCTGCTCTATGTTGGATTTATCTTCATGGGAGCCATTGATTCCCCAAAACCACATTATACTGTAGTAGTCAAGATATTTGGGAGAAGATAATTATAGCATGATCACCTGACCAACAGAACCAATGGTCCAGCAGCCTGATAAAATCTCCAGGCACACAGAAACTGAACACCAGTATCGACAGTTCTCCTTAATTATACAATGCCTAAATGAACTCCATTTGCCTAGCTCTTTAATTGTAACCTGTTTTAATCACAGAGATGTTGTAACATTAAACAAAAGAAAAACTATTAAAAGGAAACGATGCTGAACTAAATGCTACATCCAGGCCTCAAACTGAAAACTGTTTTTTTTTTTTTTTTTTATCTGTTGGTCTTATTTCCTCTTTCTAATGGAGCTCTTATCCCCCAAAGGTGATGTTCTCCCTTTGTGACAAGGTAGTGTTATTGTTAGAGGTGATGCACCTTACCAAGGTTAAGTCAGATCCTATCATGGTGAGGCTGTGAGAAAGAGAGAGCGTGAGAGAGCATGTGTGTGTGTGAGAGAGATGCTTTTTAGCAGGAACAACAAAGGGTGAGAGATAATGTCCTGATCAGCTGCAGCCTGGCCCAAAGTAAATGCCCCCCCCTATATGTTCTTAAGCTTTTGTCCATTAGGGACAATGCAACAAGGTCACAGTGGCTTATGTACATGGTCAGACCCTGCAGACTGAGTATGGTCTCTACTTTAAAAATTGCCTAAAATTGTATTACATTAGACTAGAAAGTGACTGTGGTCAATGGCAGTGGTCATCATGTGAACCAGGGGTCTCAAACTCAAATAAGATGAGGGCCACCACAACTCTTCCCTTAGATTCTGTGTAATACAACACTGAACCAGAAGGAGACTGTGGATCAGGGTTTAGAGTACTATATAATTTACCATAAAATCAACAAATCTATAAAATATTACAAATTCAGCTTGAGGGTCAGTTTATGCTAATTTTATTCATGTACAAAGCACGTTACCATATGTTGAACTTCTTCTTCTATGGTGTTTATTGACGGTTGTGGCTTGTGTCTTTCTTGACACCTGCTGTCTCACTCTTACCCTTTCTCCTCGAGCGCACCCGGCGGCCGTTAGAAAAAATGCATATTAGCCGCGAGATTGAAATTGTGTGACAAAAGTTGCGGCTTATAGTCCGGAAATTACGGTATATAATTTACCATAAATTGTGAAGAACAAATCTATAAAATTAAACAACACCATTAAATTTGAGATCCCTGATTTAAACACTCTTATTTATTCATACAATATTACTGTATATAAGTTGATGTGTGCTTTTTTATTCGTTAATATATAGTTTTTTTGAAAAAAAAGAAAAAAATAATAAAAAAGTAAACCTTTAATTTAAATGATTGATCTCTTTTTATGACTTTAAACTCAAGGTCTGTGGGCCACATGTCGACCGCTAAGTCATTTTGTGTGGTCTGCGTGGACTTCAGATTTTTTTTAACCCACTAATGTTGTTGTATTTATTAATCTGATCATTAATTACTTCACTACATAAATATAGTACATTTAAGTAGAAAAATAATTCAGTTACAGTTGGTCCTTTGAGGAGAAAAACATAGCTCAGGTAAAAATTTGTTTGACACCTCTGACATTCAGAGCAGGCTACAGCCAGCAAACCTCCTGTTAAAAACCTCCATTCTAGAATATCTAGTCAAAACTGTTTCCACTGCAAAGTAAAATTAAAACTGATCACTTTGAACTGCAAGCTAAGATTTATTAAAGCTGATATCCAGCTTCCTGCCTTCGTTCCCCCTGTGTTCCGGCTGCTGTACTTGTTCACCCACAGTGGGTTTTTCTTCTTCTTTTTTTTAATCCTGTTTAATGTTTATTCACAAACCTATTTCAGTGCAATGTGACTGTGAAAACACAAATATAACTGCAAGTCCACAACAGTATTTATAAATGTTATGACTAACTGGTAGACAGAGCAAAAACACAAATCGCCGCTGTGGCTACAGATGGCTCTTTCACACATTCTCCTCCAGCTCATTGCAGCGCAAATCCAAAAAAGCCTACTTCGGACTATATCCAGTGCACAGAGGCCATTCAACATCAATAACAACCATGTGATGTGGCCGCACTGCTACCCTAAAGGATTCTGTTTTAATATGAATATCATCTCCTGTTCATACTCTATTTTTCACTTTATATATTTCCTAATTTCAGAGAAATGTTCACACATTCGCCCACCTGAATGTCCTGTCAGGCTGTTGCTATAGATATCCGCGCAGAGCACAGCCAGGGAGAGAAAGCAACAACTGAGCGAAAAGTGAGAAGAAGAAGCAAATGAGGAGGAGATGTGGCAGGAAGGAGAGATAGTTATGAGGCAGGAGAAGCATGGCGATAGTGAGGAAACTGTGAAGAGAATCTAATACGGAACAATAATCCAGCCGGCAGTGAGTTTATCAAGAGTGAGGGAAGGTATGAGGAGTGGATGATGACAGGAGAAGAGCAGGAGAATGAGCTCTCTACCTGTCAGCGCATCAAAGCCTTGTCGTGTCATAAACTTACCCACTCACACACCCCCTCGTCTCAGCTATTCCTCAACCTAATGAGCCACATACCAGCCTATGGCGCCTGTATACAGCAGCAACCTCACACACAGCCTTTATAAAACCGTGTTAATGGCAATTTATCACCCGCTGAAGCACTTCCATTTCACTATTGTCACAGTATGCAGTCAACATACTGTCATGATACCTGCTCGCTGACTTCCTCCACAGGAGGAGATAAAGTTTTCACTTGGCAACAGCATTTGGCGACTGTTTTTCATCAATTAAACCAGAACCTGCTGATGTGTATTCTCAAATATATGGGCTACCTGATCTCAGCAGGACAAGTCTTTGACTCAAAAAGCCTGCTGATGTATCTTCTCAAGAATCCCATTATGTTAACGAAACTTTGTATCAATGACAGTTAAGGTGTAGAAATGTCAATTACGTGTCCTGCAATTTTTGTCTTGTGATATTGATTCCCAAAAAGTGAAACACGCGTCCGGCCAATGGCAGTAATGCCAATAGGCTCAAAGGTTTAACTCAGGGGTCTCAAACTCAATTAAGTTGAGGGCCACCACCCACATTATCATTTAACCAAAGGGCAGGGTTAGCTATCGGTGTTCAATTAAAAAAAAATGTTTCCCATAGATTCTGTGTAATGCAACAATGAACCAGAAACAGATACATAAAATGTGGAGAACAGACCTATAAAATATTATTGTAAATTTGACTTTCATATCAAGGTGGGCGTCGCAAAATACTGGCCGCGAGTTTGAGACCCCTTGATTAACTTTATTTATGGGAAAAAAATATTAAATAACTGTGGTATGGGCTCACCATAGTTTGTATGTTCATGTATTATGCGCATGCCTAGATAGGAGGCGCCAGAATGTTGTTGGAATGGTATATTACAAGTGTTCAGTAAAGTGGTTGATGCGTGCAAAGCGACTGGTTATTAATACACCGCAATAACCAAAAGGGCTCTAATATTATATTCTATACTTTCATCCATTTTTCCCACTTTGGTAATACCATAATGAAACATATGTTTTGTTGCTGTACTCTTTATGCTTAGTATATTTTATTTAGTACTTTACTGCCTTGATAGTTGGGTGCAAATGCCTTATTGTTCATTGCATGTGTCTTCTTGGTTCTCATACAGATAAAAAATAGCAAAAGGCCTTTGTTACTGTAACCGTGCTATCCATGGTGCTGAAACGAAGGCGCACTGGACAAACAAAACTTAACAACTGCTTTGTTCCCGCTAAAACATGGCGACACAACAAAACGGCAAACACACCGCGAAAGCAAACGCACAACAACAACAACAACAACAACAACAACAAAACATAGAAGAAGCTCGTTGTACAATAATGACAGGCGGCTTACCTGAATTTAAAGCGCCGCACGTGTTGCGTTCAGGTGTTGTCGGTTCATCTCTCCATACGGTCTTGTTTCTCCAAACGACCCACAACTGTGCTATGTATCCTGTGGTCATCCGCGTTTGCTCCTACTTGATGAGCAAAGTAATCTGGGGGCAAAGGCTCTCAGATGAAGCCGCAGCCCCCTGCTGGCATCGACGTCCTTCGACAAATATCTCGGGTTTATGCATTAGTAATCATGCCTTTACGTGGATAAACTTTATTAGTACTTTATTCCAGTTGATCCGATGTTAAAGTTGTTACACGTTCACTGGATCCGGCCACGAACGCGTCATGACGCATTTACATTGCAGCAGTGAAGGTTCACTGTGAGGTCGGATGAAGACGCGGGAATAATTTAACTCTTTCGTTTCCATCTTTAAGTCCATATTGATGACCATTAAAATGGCGGCATACAGAACTCGGCGCTTCGTCTGTTTGTTGATTACTGTGATTATTCGGGCACCACTTGAAGGAGGGTGTGGCCCGCCATCATGACACCTGAAGGTAGGAAGTGTTTATTATGTTATTGTCGATTTCTGGTGATTCTTGGATAACTTCATGTTGTATTTAACGAGAAAACAACTCCAGCTTATGATTCTGTGCGGTGTCCAACTCAGAAGGTTCCGTTACTTGTTTCGCGCCACTTGGTTAAAACAGTGTTCCAGGAGTTTGTGTTTGTACTCGAACTGTCGAGTTCAATGTCCGTGTTGTTTCTCCGACCTTTGCCTTTGTGTACACGAGAAGTTCTTTGTCTCTGCACGACGTCTTTGGATTGTTTGCACCTCTGGTGAGGAAAATCCGGTGTTTGTCTTCATTTTAGTACTTGTCATCGCCGCCGTGTCTTGTGCCGTGCTTGAGAGGCTTGTGTTCGTGTCAAACGTGTTCTCCAGTGTTCCTCTAGCAACATAGTTCCATATATGTTACCATAATGTTAATTCTACATGTATTCTTCGAGGATATGGAAATCTGCTTAATGGAGAAAGCGCTGAATGATACAGGATGTAAGATAGGAGAGGATATATTAAACATGAGAATGTAATTAAATTTATAGGTCAGCCGTACTTCCATTTTTACTTATATTGTTTTGACTTGGTGAATCGAGGTCAAAAAATAAAAGCCTTGAGCTTTTATGAGACAAAAGTTTAAAAGCCTTGTATCCAAGCAACGGAAAAAAAATGGTTGGAGTTTAGAAAAGTTTTGATCTTTGCTTATTAGCTGCTTGTCTAGACTGCTAGTCATGAATTGTGTGTCTGAACGCAAAGGTAAAAGATGATACTTATACGGAGCAAGTTGGTATAAAAAGTTTATATATATATATATACATATATCACTCAACTTTTTTTAATTAATATATTTTGCCTGACTCAACTTTTTTTTTGGAATAATATAAATGTCTCTACCCACCAATTAAACACTTCTATTTAGCTACACAAAATGCGTCACTCATTTTGTTTTTAATATGAATATATGTCTATAAATAAACAGTCATCTCAAACTAGATTTCCTGATACTTTGACTTAAATCTTTCCTATTTTTAACTAATATAAATGACACAGTTGGCGTGTCAATTTTTATCAGTGTAATTAGTGTAGTATGGAAATACGGTGATTGACTGCTCTCCAAAAAGGGTTTAGTTATAAGCAACTGTAAGCAACTTCTTCTTGGAGTTGAAAGACGTTTCATTCCTCAACTGAGGAACTTCATCAGTTTCTGAAACAGTTCAGAAACTTATGAAGTTCCTCAGTTGAGGAATATCATGACCTGGATGAATGAGAATCTTCACAGACAAGGTGGTTGGTTTAGTATTAGGAAAGATATCCTGTCCAGCCTTGTGAATTGAAACATAGAGAAGACTTTTTAAGGACCCTTAAGGTTCAACTTGGACACCTCTGTCCTGTAGGGACTCAATCTCTAGTTTACAGGGGTTTTCTGGCATCCTGCACAAACCCATATCTCATCGTTCTCACATCTGCTGTAGAAGAACCCACTGCTCTTCAAACACGTGTACCTGAGTGCTCTCCCACACAGTGGGGTGTCATTACTTTATCTTCTAAGCTCAACGCACTCTTACCTGTTGTTCTCTGTGGCTCAGTAGGGATCCAGTTACTGTGCCGACTCTCGTTCTGATCATCCACTGCCAGTGCCACCATCTCTATGTCTTTAATCATGCTGTCAGAAAAAGAAATGCTCTTTGAGATTTTGTAATGTCTTTGGGTTTGCTACTCGGTCCATTTAGCATCAAGCTGTGACAGAAATGAACCTTGGGAATGATTGACAGGCTTGCTGTTTTTTTCCTGTTTGTTTGTTTGTTTGTTTTTTTTTCAAGTACATGCACAGTATTAAGTATTTTTATAGTTATTGGTGTTTTTAAGCCAAGCAAAGGAAGAAAAGTGTCAGGGGTGATTTGAGATAGAGGAGTGTCGGCTTAAGTGAAGGGAAAGGATCACAGGACAGTTGTGAGTCCAGCCATGATGAGAGACACTAGGAATAGGTAGAAGACAGGAGGCAGAGGAGTTAAAGATGCTGAGGTTCTCTTTATGAGAGACAAGGATGGACAGGATCAGGGATTAGTTCACTGAAGGGACAACACCGACAGGGGGCTTGGGATTAAAGGCTAGAGAAAGCTTGAGATGGTTTGGACATGTTCAGAGGAGGGACAGTGGATACATTGGTAGAAGAATGATTGTGGCAGGTACCAGGTAGGAGACAAAGAGGAGATTGATGGATGCAGTGAGAGTTGAGGACACACAGGACAGGGTTAGATGGAAAATGTTGACTTGCTGTGGCCAACCCTGAAAAAGGGAGAAGTAATGTGAATGGCAAATGTTGAATTTATGGAAAAGGTGATGAAAACTTTGCTTTTAATCACAAAATGTAGATTATTTGGGGTACTGGTGAAGTGTACAGGGTCCTCAATGGTGTCGAAAATTGATTGAAGTGACGTGAAGCCGGTGCTATAAATGCATGTGCCATAATTCATGGTTTCTCAGTCAAAACTGTTACAATTATTTCACAGCATTTCCCTAAACTACTCTCAAATGAGCACTTATGGTGCGTTTGCAGTTCACACAATAGGGTATGAATCAAGTACATATATATTTAATACAATTTAAGTTCGCTATGTAGGTAACTGTGAAATTAAACAATGTAGTACTGGACAGACAGGTAGGGAAGTAAAACTTGATCAATAAATTGTGGTTTAAGGCACCATCCTTCATCTAAGTAGACACTTCTTCTTCCCCCTATCATTTTAACTAAGTAAGACTCACAGAAGTGCTAATCAATGAACGGTCTTCCCTGGCTTTTCTTCAAGCCACTGGCTTTTGATTGCAAGTGTTTGGTGCAGGGTGACAGGCCACTACTCTTCCTCTAATTAGACCACTCATCCAGCTCCTCTGATTGACACATGGTTCCCACACACTGGTAAACGTGAAAAGGAAGAAAAATCAGAGTTAGGGAGTCGTTGGGGTCAGCTGAGCGGGGTGAGGAGGGGAGACGGAGAAATAAGGCATTTGATGGAAGCTGGTGGTGGGAACAGGGGAGTGAATTAAAGGCTGGGTGCAGAGAGAGAGGCTGTGAATTAATCAAGTACCTCTGGATTTAAAAAGTGATGTTTGTAAAACACTGGCGTCATCTGAATATGAAGGAAAAAAAATAGATCAACATGAGTAAACCTCAGAAAGAAAGACATTTATTTTTTGTCATTGTGACTTTGAGATTCACACCACAGCCCACAACAAAATTTGGTCTCTGCATTTAACACATCATCCAAGTCAGCAGCTAATGAGCGTCCAGGGTCTTAGTGGACATTGACTTTACATTACTATTTACATACAAATTATGTTGTTCTCGTCTGGCTAAATTGACTTCAAAACGTCTGAACCCAAATTGAGTTTGACACCCTTGGTCTACACCAGTGCTTTTCAAAGTGTGGGATGCAATGCTAAAGGGGAGCGCGTGTGACCCTGGGGAACATCTATTTTTTTTTTTCCCCCGTACTACAATTAAGTGTAATTGCACATCCTTGTAAGTTGAACTATATCTCTCTTTTTTTTGTTTTCTTTATGTTAAAAAGGATACAATGTTATGCGGTAACTATTTTATAGACAAATGCTATTATTTATAGTTGCGGCGGAGAGTGGGTGGTGGAGAGGGGGGCACAAATTGTTTTCTTCTTGCTAGGGGGGCACAACAGAAAATAATTGAGAAGCACTGGTCTACACTAAGAACTAGTGAGCACTGAACATCAAGGCACCACTGGGATGCAATAGTTTTAAGAACCCAAATATAAGGTGGAGCCTGCTGGGCCACGTCTCCCTTGGTGAACACACCTTAGAACAGAAATATCTAATTTACTGAAGTAAAGGCAGAGACAGACAAAGGACAATCAGCTGATCAGTCCAGGGGACTCAAACGCTTTAGCTCTGCTCAAAGGTCACACATTGTCCTGTAAGACTCTGCGGGCGGCAATGACTTCAACACTTGCAGCTTAGTGGGATGATCCCCACTGGAGCAACAAATGATGAAATTGCTGGCCCTGGCTGCTTCTTTCCAGCCTCTAATTTATGCATCCTGCTCTTTATTCCACCGGCACATGACACAGAAATCAATTGAGGTCTTGCATCTTTAAAGACTCTGCTCATTTTTTCTAGTTTTAGCCATTTTGAATAAATCAGACCAGTTGTTTAATCAATGTCAAAATCTAATCTCTAGATCAGAGCAGGTCTACTCGTCTGCAGTACATCGTATATATATATATATATATTCACACAGAAATTGCATTTCACATTTCTGGTTATATTGGCAGCAGTGTTCCCCAACCCTATTTGTGCCATGGACCGGTGGACATTTATCTGGCAATTTCTTCACAGACCTTTCTTTGAGTTGAAGCGGATATAAACCACTAATATAAATGAAATGTGCGGCATAAAAGTGGTAAATTTTCAGTATAATAACCATTTTCTGTCAACTCTGTATGCAACTTAATTGGGAAACGATGTTGATAATCACTGAAATAGTTTTGGATTTTAATGTAGAACTTTTAACCTCTACATGGCCAAGCAGTTTTTAAGGGTCCATTGCCTCATTGAAGAGCCACTATGGTGTGGACGTCCTTGATCAGACAGAGAATGCTTACTCTGTGACAGGCGGCCATTTGCTGTTTATTTGACATGTTGGACTTGTCCTGAATACACAAACATTAAGGGATCTGGTATTTTTCAAAACACTGTTTAGCGCCAAATTATAAATAAAACGTAAATTGTGTAAGTTGGACCGGTACGGGTCCACTGTGCGGTGGTTGGGGACCACTGGACTAGTGGCTAATGAAGCATTGGGTACGCAAGACTTAAGTTTGGACTCTACCAACTGTCAGGGTTGCCACTGGGGGGCTTTGAGCATAGCACAGCCCTGACCCACATAACCTCCAGTGGACTCACCACCCACATGAAGGTTCATACTGTAGTATGGTGCAGTGTAGCAACAGGTAAACAGATGGAAATATCTGAATAAATAAATTGATTCATTAATTAATGGGAAATTAAATTCAATGATTGCATTAAAAGAGAACATAATCTTTCAAAGTAAAGCATTGATATAACTACAACTGGCTTGGCTCCAGCTAAGGTCTTAACATCAGTTTTGGGTATTGGTGTAAAGCGTGTCCTGCCACTTTAAATATTTCAATAAGTAAAACCTGCAGCTGAAAATGATTGATTAAATGCCCTTGCAGTGTTTTCTCTTCCCTGCTCCTCAGCAAGCAGCCAGCTGCAAAGCCTGGATGCTGAGAAAATGTTACCTCTTCATCCAGTCATTGGGCAAAAATAACATAAATTTAGGCACTCTAAAATAGTCTGTAACTGAAAACTGTATAACCAGAGACATATAACCAGGTCCTTCTAAAACAAGCTAAGCCTTGACGATGTCCCAAGAGATGCACAGAGCGTCGATATAATAAAATGTTATCTTGACATGCTAGCTGCAGCTGCATTCGTCATAGAGTGTCAGCAGATGGCATGGCAGGTCATCCTTTATGGTTATCTATTATGTGCAATAAATATTTGTACACAGTATATTCAGTGATGTATGGATTAGAGACACTAGGAATAGGTAGAAGACAGGAGACAGAGCTGGGGGTGGGGGAGTTAAAGATGCTGAGGTTCTCTTTAGGAGAGACAAGGATGGACAGGACCAGGGATAAGGTGATTAGAGGGACAACACAGACAGGAAGGTTTGGAGAAAAAGTTAGAAAAGACAGATTGAGATGGTTTGGACACGTTCAGAGGAGGGACAGTGATCATATTGGTATAAGAATGCTAGAGATGGAGCTACCAGGAAGGACGTGATGAGGAAGGCCAAAGAGGAGATTGCTGGAAGCGGTGAGATTGTTGAGGATACAGAGGACATGGTGAGATGGAAATGTTGACTTGTTGTGGTAACCCCTGAAAAAGGGACAAGTTGAAAGCAAAAGACAATAAGTGACATAACCAAGTTTTAGATTTCTTATTCTTTAGGTACTCTATACGTAAAAAGAAATGCTTGAAAATGCTTTCTTTTTTTTTTTCTCTCTGCTTGGTCATTGGTCGACTTGGTACCTTTTCTTTCTGGAGTGATACATATATTTACTTTCTCTGGTTTTTCAAATTCACAGAATTGTAAAGAAAGCTTTGCGAAAGCTCATTCAGCTAGAATGAACAATTGAACACTTTAAAAACGTCTAAAGGAGTACAAATCCACACAAACGTCAGTTCTTTCTCAAATTATTGTCTGCTCATGAATAGGACTGCAAGTAGTAAAATATTTTTGGTGGAAAAATATATGCAATTGATTCACAACATGTTCTAGTTATTGTACCACAAGGTATAATTTGCCTCTTATTCAATGTCACTCCTCATCTTTCTGGCATCTATCACTTTGGCCCTGTCTGGCAATGTCTCTGGGTTCACCTACTGGGCAAGTTTGGTTGGCTTCCAGTGGGCTCACCATGCGCCTGCAAGGTATGGTCTGGTGCAATGTGATTCGGGTGGTGGTTGTGGAGACTGCTGCCCCCGGGACTCAGCAATGGATTAGCAAGTGAAAATGAATGGATGGGCCTTTCTGGTGCTACTGAACTGAAGACCAACTGCCTGAACTGATCTGTGATGATTTTCACCCACACAAAAACAAAGCAAGTCTGCCGATGTTAGTGGATGACACCTCCAGTGAGGCGTGTAAAAGAAGTGGAAGACGACAAGAGGCCCACTGTAACGATAACGTCCTTAAAGACAAGTAGTCAGTCTGCAGAGTTCAAACCACGACCCTCTCACATGGCTGAAGAAGCAGCAGATGGAGTGATATGTGCTGCGATGAACAGAGTTAAACTTTAAAATGAAGCAATGAGTTGATTGGCTGATTAGGTTTTACACGTTTTGCCTCCATTGCAAATATGAATTACCTGCCATAATGGAGGAGTCGGGAGAGGAGCAGGAGGAGGGAGTTGATCAGAGGTGTGGGGAGTGAAGATGCAGAGATGTGAGTTGAGGGGTGGCTGGAGAAAGAGAGAGAGAGAGAGAGAGAGAGGGAGGGAGGGAGAAGGGAGGTAAGGAGGGAGGGCCGTGTGCATGACATCATTCCCTCAGCTTCCCTGCGCGGACACAGCGCTGGTTTCTCCCGAGTACGCACGGTGGCTGTTGCTGCTGCTGCTCCTGCTGCTGCTGGTGCTGAGGGAGCGACTCCTCTTGCCGTACCCAGACGCGTCCTGAGCAACCTGCGCTCCCGGTGTGGATTTTTTTTTTTCCCTTTTCTTCTGAAACATTACTGAAACCCCGCAGAGGAGACCCGCTCCTCACCGGACTTGGCGCAGGAACGCACGCATTTAACGCACTCACGTTCTGGGGATTATTGCTTGTTTCATGATGAAGATGTGACGGCTTTAAGAGGCGTGAAGAAAAATAACGGAACTCCGGGATCTGACAAAGGTAGGCGCACTTCCACACACCCTCCATCCTCCACCCGCCGTCTGCCAGCATTGACATCCTGGTATTTGGGTTTTTTTTTTTTACCAGGTTGTTGGAAATGTCTAGTCGTTTAAATAACTGATGGTTAAGGTGCATTCGGTTGTGGTGCGCGCGAGTCATGCGCTTCCCTTACGAGTGCCAAAAGAGTGGGACAGATTCAGATTACTGCTCAACCCCGTCGCGGGGCATTGAGGATGGAGAGGGGATCTCAGCGGTCCAGGACTCAGTGGGAGACCGGACTGTGGCACCACGACACTCCTGGATGATGTTGCTGCTGCTGGCAAAGCATGTGCACCAAGGATGTATCCATCATCCTGAGAGATGGTCTTAAGTCGCGCGGCTTCCTTTAGTACTTTTTTTTCTCCATCCACTATATGACTCTGGTAGATAGAGAAGGATCGCGGTGATGTTCAGCGGCGGGGAAAGCGGCGAAGATTCAGGGAAGACTCGAGTTGGACCAGTGCAGCTTTGGAGCTTTTCTGCAATCTGTGTGTTTGTGTGTGTGTGTGTGTGTGTGTACGCGTGCATGTGTTGGCAGGAGTGGGTGTTCTGTCCAACGAGAAATGCATCTTCACAGTAGGTGAAGTCAAGCATGAGATGTTGTGCCTGTGGATCATGACACGTTCAGGCTCTCCGTCAGGCATCGATCGGAAATGCCATTTTCGATTCTCTCTCTCTCTTTCTCTACCTTCCTCCCTCCCTCTCACCCTCCGTCCCTCCTCCACTGTAACGAGTATGTTTGAGCGTGAACAGGTGAACATGTCGAACTCCTAACCCTCTTTCCCGGAGCAGGTTGGCTGTGCGCCCCGCGGGTCAGCTCAGTAAGGATGGTTTCCAGGATGATTTGAGTTTTGTTTAATGCACAGCTGCGCGTAAGTTTGTGTCCAAGTGAAGGTGGAGCCGTGACATAGACATTCTGCAATTACGTAGGAAATTAAACCCGGCACACATTGAACCAAATGAGACCCCCGAATGAAAGAAATAACACTTGATAAATATCATTACCAGCACGTTTAAACGTGTCTTTCTACAATACTAGTCATTTGTCATCAACCTGCTATTCGAGCTGCAGGATGAGACCAACAGGATAATTGCGAATTTAATAAAAACAAACAAA
Organism: Paraplagusia blochii; assembly: GCA_016785265.1. Lineage (NCBI taxonomy): Eukaryota > Metazoa > Chordata > Actinopteri > Pleuronectiformes > Cynoglossidae > Paraplagusia > Paraplagusia blochii. The sequence goes on from JAFBJS010012783.1 coordinate 15,832, forward strand.
AAAATATTAAAAACCTTCAAAATAAAGTGAAGGATTTTATTTGAGGCACTACGAACATTCTCCCTCTACGCTCTTCGTTGCTCAAATTGATAACCTTAAGGCCTCACGGATTTTTTTTTTTTTTTTTTTTTTGCGATGACGAGATTTGACAGCGTTTTCATTTGAAACAATTACCACCCAACAATCTAATCTGTTATTATTTCCTCCCCGAAGTTGCGCGTCTCTCTCCCACCTTCCTCCGTCTGCTGCTTCGATCGCGACGAGCGCAGCGCGCGTCTGCAAAGCTCATAAAAGACACAGGGGCAGAACAATATCACACCCGCGACCGGGTTGTTAAAAGAAAATGGCTTTATTCATTTTTTTCCTCTGTAGCCGTGCTAACTTAGTTATGGTCCTTTTTATGGCGCCTGGAAATGGCTTACAGGCGCGCAGTACGATGTAATGTAATCAAATCCGCGATTGTGTTGCTGTGTATTACAATTCCCTGTCATCCTCAGTCACATGAGAAATTTGGAGTGACCCACCCTCCTCCTCTGTGCCCCTGCGCTCACACGCACGAGGCTGTGCACGCGCGTACCAGTTGCATCACTTTACAGCAGTGTTCCCCATCCTTTTTTTCTGCCACAGACGGGTTAAATGTCTCGTGCTATTTTCACAGATTGGTCATTAAGTTGTGGCAGATAAATACCAATGAATAGAATTAAATTTCCAGTGTTCTGAAATATTTTCCTACCGATAAAATCTTCCTACCCGAAATTAACTGCATCAACATGGGCACAGCAAGGATTTGACAAGTGGACACAGCCTATAATTTTCTGCTACCAGACTGGTATAAAAAGTTAGAATCTTGTTTCAAGGACTCTGCGTCATTTTGATTTTATTGTTGTTGTCAGTTGGTCAGTTGGTCAGTTCCTTGTTGATATGGGTATAGATCAAGTGGAAGGAATCGCCAGATGGGACCAAAAGGAAACATTATTTCTCTGCGGCCTGGCATCAATTCACCCACGGACCAGCACTGGTCCCCATCCCAGTGGTTGGGGACCACCGCAGTAAAGGGTGTTTTTAAACATAATTTATTGGGGAAATGAGATCACAAGTTTGCAAGATTTCTCATCACTCCATCATATTTCTCGACTATGACCTCCTCCAAGGACGGTATTGCTATAAATATAAGGAGGAAGTCCTGCACTAATGAAGCCAAAAAGATGATGTAATGCATGAGTTGGTGTATAGTTGAACAAATGGATGGACAAGACAGTTTAATTTGCCATTCTGTTTGTCAGTTTAGATCATTTCATGCTCAGCAGGAGCCATTAGCTTTTAGGGCCACTTTTAGGAGGATGTGTTTTCTTTTTCCAGTACTGTTCCCTGTACTGTTTCAGCCCAGTTTCTATCAGTCGTTAACTGATTAAGATATGGTGCCCATCTGACAGCCACTACAGCAGGAGGAAGGAGCCACTCACTCTCTGCTGTCTTCACAGACGGGGCCTGTGGAAGGACGGCCATTAGAAGGCTTCCCTCAGACTTAATGGGCTGGACATGTTTTATAAAGCTTCCGCCGCTTGTGTTTGTTCACGGAGCAAAGTAATGACCAAATCAGGCATGGCCTCAGGCTGAATGCATTTGAAAAGGCTTCTACGTCAGCTGAAATGAGGAGTTTCTTTTGAATAAAGCAGCATTATTAGGAATTTATAAAGCAATATCAGCCATTATCACTGACATGACACAGTAACGCCAGTACATTGTGATCTTTTGCTTTTCCATAACAATCTGCAGAGGCCATAGAAAATGATATTTCAATAGAGCCTGTAAACTGTAATTTGCAGGGTTAATTAAATCGGACTCTTACAAACTTTTAGCTTAAAAACTTGAAGCTTGTCTAAAAGGCAACACAGTGGACTAAGGCCGTCACCTGATGAGGAGACAAAAAAAAGGGAATGGACTAACCTTATTCACGAGAATATACAGTTATCAATGTATTAATAAAATAAAAAGCAAAAAATGACATCTCATTTAAATTTCTATTGTTGTAACATAAACATACCATAACCAGTATTTTGCCCTCAAATATGTCGAGGGCCACCACTCACACTATCATTTCAACAAAGGGGCTCGCCAGCTCTCAATGCTCAATGCAAAAGAAAAAAAAAGGAAATCAGTTTCCCATAGATTATGTGTCATACAATATTGAAAGAGAGAACTTTTTGCGAATTTGACTTGGGGGGTAGGCTTAAAACAATAGTGTTATTTTGGTATTCTTGGTAGGTGCCTGCTCACAAAGATTTTCAGTCCAATTTCAGAAATAACAAACTTTTTTTAACAAAAAAAAAAAAAAACAAAAAAAACAAACAAAACTGTTTTCTGTGGCCACCAATAAGTAAAAATCTGACATATGCGTTCTTGTCTATATATATCCTGGTCAATTGGCAATGTCATTACAATTTCTAGAATTCAGAATAGATCATCATGTAGCACCAATGTTTAACAAAATTCCCAAGGCGATAAAAAAAAAAAAAAAAAAGGAATCTGCTTTTACTAATCAACTGTGCTAAATTATACTATGTGCTAGTTGTTCTACACTAGAAACTAGTGTAAGATGGTCAGCAACGTTTCATGGGAAACTGGTTTGTGTTGCATGATACTTGTAATGATATTTTGAGTATCTACGTTTTCAAATGGTGAACCCAACCAAAAAGGTCATGTTTCTTTGTGTTCGGTTAATGACAGCCAAAAACAGTGAACAGAGTCATTTTGAACACCAGCTTAGTGTGTGGAAAAATACTTTTTTCCCCCATTACATACAAAAAAACAAAAATGCAAATCCAACTCTATGTCATTACCAGCCACCAGGTCCATGCCATTAAGACTGGAATAGATGTTAAACTGATTCTGTGATGGAGCACAAAGGTGGGATTAAGAAAAGAACAACAACAAAAAAGTATATATAAACAAACTTTATGGAGAGTTCTGACAACGCTCTACTGCAGTCTAATTAGCAGGAGAATGCTTGTTAGTTGTCACCTGCAGATAAACAGCCCACCATTCTTCTCCCTCTCGTGCTCCAGAATCCCCCACTTCTGCCTGTAGCAGAATTTGAAATTCTAAGTAGCAGAATATCAATTTCAGCGTTGCCCCTCTTATCTCATCCTCCACCTCCACCCACTGAGCCACATGCAAATACCAAGTAATTTGTTTTCAATATGTTAATGGTCAGGGTAAATAAAGCAGTGAGAGATTGATATGGTTAACCAAACGATGCTGGTTTGCTCAGCGCAGGGGATTTTCTCTGAGCTCATCAAGTGGAATTGATTCCATCCAACATATTTTTGCAATATATGTTGCTACTTTACTCTTGTATGGAAGAGAACGATTCATGTCCATTAACATTTAACCATGGGGTAAAATAATACATAGTCTTAGAAGATGGGCTTGTCATTATAAATGTCAACATATCAACCTGGAGAAAGTCTTGAATAGTCTTGTCGAGGAAAAAAGAAAAAAAAAAAAAGCCATCATTTTCCCTTGTGAACACTCTGACCTGGTTCCAGTTTGACACTTTAATGGCTTTGATGTGTACTGTACACAATTTCCAGTTACATGCCAGGATGTCAGAAGGCAAGAAAACGGCCAATCCTGGAGAACTATAAGAAAGACAACCTGTCCGTGAAGGACGGGGGCGAACGCCTCAGGGTTGTCTCTCTCTCTCTCCATCTATCGCTCTCTTGCTCTCTTTACTTCAAGCACCTTTTTTTTAACTATACCAAACGGTAAATCAGCATTAATTCACTATCACTGTCATCATCAACGTGTGACAAGTGTCGCTAGCTTAAATGGCAGAGTAAGGTGTTGTTAACATCCTAACGTGGAGCTGTGCTGAACACATTAAGGCTCTGTAATGTCATGAATGGGTGAAAATATAGGTCTTAAAAGAACTATGAGAAATCCTGAACAAAGGCAGTCAGGCTGGAGAATTTGGAAGGCTAACATCCTGTTCCTCTTCCTCTCTTCCAAGCTACATGTATCTTTTTTGAAAGTTTGCGTCTAATAAACTCAACTAAATACATGGTTCCAACTAATTTGGTGAAAATTCTGTGAGTGTGTGAGTCTTATATCTCTGGGCTTTCGAAAAGCTGGGGATTAAAATGAATGACAGCTTTCATCAGAGCAGCAGCCGTGGATGTTACAGTTCTTATTAAAATCCACTGTTCCTCCGTGGGTGTGTAACAGCTACTGTCTGACACCAAACAGAAAAAAAGGAAAGAAAATAAAATAAAAACCCAGTTTGTGATAAATTCACTGTCTAATGTGGGAACTATCTTTCACTACAGCCTATAATATAAACAAGTAGAAAATAAATAAATAAAAATCATCAATCTTCTTCTGCTTGTCCGTTTGCACGATATTGTGAGCCTTCCTGTGGGTGGTGAGCCCACAAGAAGTTATGTGGGTCGGGACGGTGCTATGGTCAGAGCACCTGAGTGGCAACTTGGCAGCTGGGGGATTCGAACCTGAAGTCGAACCAAGTCCGCTTCCTTAACCACTAGGCCACCACTCCCCCTTTTTTACACATATTGTATGGTGTGGGGTTTTGTTCCAAAAGTCAATGTTTCTTATTCCAGTGTCCAATTCATGCTGAAGGAAAGTTCATGAAGGGCTCCTACCGTGCAGAGTGGTGGTCGTGGAGACTCCTGCCACCGTGCCCAGGTTGTAGATAAGCGGACACAGATGGTAATATGGGCAGATGGATGGATGGATGAGTAGATGTTTGAGAATGCATGGTGCATTCTAAGAAACCATTGAGAGATGGGCTTGCAGCTGCCATGCACCTCTGGTTGTAACTATTGATGGTCACTGTAGCATTTGAACACTTGTCAAGTGTTTCCCACATGTCATGCAGTGCATTAAGATACCAGAGGTCAGTAAAAATGATCTCCACATCAGCTGGTAAAATACAACTCTGTCTGATCCGCCTCTTTACCAGTCGACTGCATCATAGTCAGACATCATAAAGAATGAATGGTTGGTCCGTGCAGTGTCTGTCTTGGATTCTCATGTATGTTTAATTCACAACTGTCCTGCCAGGCACTAGCTGTGGTGCAGCACTGGTGTGGTGGGGAGGTAACCAGGTGTGGCAGCGTGGCTGCAGATTCCACCTTGAAGCAGATATTAGTGGGTGAAACGGGGAGGGCGGAGCATTGGTGGTGGCCTTGTACGTTTCATCTGCACACCCTAATAAAACCCTCACAGGCCCGACATTGATCTCTCACAGAATAATCCATTTAGACTGAGTGTGCCTGGCCATGTGAGGCCTCTTCAATTATTTATGGAAGAATGCTGTGCATGCTTCCGCTAGGATGCAACAATGTGCCCTAGGAAACCTGTGAAGTGCAGACCATGGGGTTACAAATAAGGGTGGAGGACTAGTGAATACAGGAGTGGTTGTAGGGAGGTGCAGAGTAAACTGGGAGATGGTGAAAATGATGGATTTTTGTTGAAAGGGAGAAGCTAAAGTGGGCGACGGCAGGATGTATGGAGGCACACGGTGTAAAGATACATCAGGATTACAGAGGGTTATGGTGAAGGAGTGCGACTAACAGGAGAGCTGGAACAGACCTGATCAGATGTGGGAATTCATGGTGGCGAGTGATGAAGAGATTGCAGAGCTAGAGACAGATGGAGGAAGATGTAGTGGCATGAAGGGATACAAGAAAGAGGGAATGATGGGAATTGAAAATGTGCCGTGGATGAAGATTTGCAGGAAGAAAAGATTAGGTACCATGCAAATGGAGTGAGGACCAAACGCCGATCCAAAGGATCCGAGAAAAAGGAGGGAGGAGTAGATGGAAAGGTAGGTGAGTAGATGAGCCACAGGAGGTTAGGGAGCAGGAGAGGCAAAGAGCAGGAATTATAGATGAGATGGTGGAAAAAAAAAAAAAAAAAGTTGACTGGAAACGAGGCAGCAATAAATGGGAGAGAAGGAGGTTGAAAATGGGAGCTTTTTAAGGGAAGCATGAAAAACTATTGATCATGGCAGATGTGCGGTTGTTATTGTGCTAATCGAGAGAGCGAGACCAAAAAGACTGGTCTGGCTGCACACTCAATCATTGTTTTTGCTGCTTTAATTAAAAGGCAGCCTTTGTTGGTGTCTAATGATGTGCTTTACAGGACAAAGACAAAGAAAATCCAGCACAGTTACAGGACGGCGTAATTCAAATCGACCCCTCTTACTGAGGAGCAAGCAATTATGAAGCCGTTGCTCTCAGGTCTTAATAAATTTACAATTTTCACAGCATAACACGTTTGTACACTCAGCTTTGTGCCTTAAACGTGATCCGTATTCTGCCATTGATTTAAATCCCACCAATCTAATTATGTTCTTGTCAATGTGGTGTAGGATTAAGCCTGTGGTGAAGTACCTCTTCATTTTATGTATTTTAACACTTGAATCTGAAAGTAGTTTTGCATTTATCTACCTTCATTAGGGTACATGATGAGTTTCACACTCACGGCATTCATTCACAAAAGTAAGAGAGATATTACTGCTAGTAACATGCATAAAACAGGAACATGAGATTATCTGCCGCACACTACTGTCCAATAGCCTAATCTGACTGGCTAAGTGGTGCAATGGTGGAACTATTAGTTAATGATGGCGTGCTGGTAGATTTCCCAGGACTATGTTGAAACCATTTCCCACCTAGTCGGAAACAACAACTAAGGATTTATCGTTTGTCTTGAAGGATTGATTATTGGATTCTAGTAATTGTTTTGCCCTTGCTTGATTAACACACCCGTGTTTCCTCTAGAGGCTAGTTCAATACCACTCGTGTGACGGTCGAACTGGTATTTGCAATGATTTTACTGTAATGGCAAATGAAAAGTCGTCACTATTTTTTTTTTTTTTTTTCATGAATACGAAGGATTATTGATGGAGAGAGAGTTGTGGTCATGAGCCGATGCACAGACTTTCAGTGAGTGCCTGCATGTTTATGTGTCTATGTGGGTGGTCTCGGTGGATGATGCATTCAGGTGCTCTGTGCTTTGAGGTTCCTCAGCTGTGTGGAGACGACTGATGATAAACATGTTAGTGTAGCCGTATCAGACGTGGCATCTGTGAAATGCTAGGAATCTCAATGGTCTGCTTCTCTCTCGCCTGTCTCCCTCATTGTGTCCAGACAACTGGAAGACGTGTCCATTAATTATAAGAATCTAAACATTTTCGGCCTTTGTGTCCAAGAAGGATGTTCATATATTTTGGCTTTTAAACTATCTTTTAAAACCACCAGTCTGAAGTGATCTACCCATTTGAATATATATGTATATATATGTATATGTAATATACATGTATAAATATTTTCTTTTTTTTTTTTTTTTCATTAGAACTAACGGTGCATCTGTTTGGATAATATAATGATATCAACAAAATAATCTCATAAGAGTCTAATTTAATAGCTGATCTGGTCTTTTTTTAAATGTTTTTTTTTTTGATAACCAAAATTCTATAAGTTCTTAAATCATCATCTATTATACTGCTAAAAACATTGAGTTTAGGGATTTCATGCTTCTCTCTTTGTTGTATCCTCAAGGTAACATAGCATCAATGGTACCAGGCCTTGAGGTAAACAAGAAATAATAATAATAAAAAAAACAAACAAACAAAAAAAAACAATGAGATCATATAATTGCACTATATATTACACATATAAATAGAACATACTCTAAAATATATTATATGTTGGATATCTGAATAAATGCATAATGATGTACCTCCCAAAAGTTCAATTCCTATGGAATTTCTCAATTTTCACTACTACATATTATATAATCATATTATGCATATCTACTATCTTAAATCATTTTAAACTTACTTTTTTTTGCTCAGCCTTGTTCTTCTAAATTAGGCATGGGCAAACTTTTTGACTCACGGGCCACAATGGTCCTAAATTGGACACGGGGTCGAGTCCAGAGCAGAAAGTTTGAACGTTCGTTTGAACTAAGATAAATGGCATGTATTCATGCAGTCATGTATGACGTCATCTGCTGGGCAGAGAAAACATTATTGCAGAGGAAAGGCAAAAGTAAGATGATAATATAAGTCTTTTTTTTTTTTTTTTTTTTCATTTTGATAAGGTTGACGGGGCTGCATTAAAAAGCTCAACGGCCGCATTTGGCCCCCGCGCCTTAGTGTGCCCGTGCCTGCTCTAAATGTTTCTCTGACACAGTCATCATGAAAATCTTAGAAAATTAAATGTTTCTGACTGAGCCTTTTCTCTAAAATCATTTTCTCCTTTTTTTTTATTTTTTTAATGTTGACTGTAGATACTGGTGTTTTTTGGTTTTTGTTTGTGATACAGTGTCCACCGATTCCATGCCGCGCTGCTGACATTTTGCTCTCTGCTGAGTGACGGTTTGTGCTGTTGGCTCAAACCAGCAGCAGGGGGAAGGAACAGGTAAAAGGAAGAACGATGTCTACTTAGAGGTAATTTATTTCTGCTGTCGCTTTGTTGGTTGAAGAGGAAGTGACAAATGTGAGCCTGGTTGTTTATGAGGCCTGGCTAAGTGCTGGCAGGGCTGCTTTCCCCTGAGCTGGTTGGCTCTCTGTTTAATTCATGTCCTTGGGTGGTGCATTGTTTTGTGGCACCCTGTGTGGCAGGCGAGCTAATGAGAGGTGAACTTATCTGCTGCTTACTTTCCACCTGTGTCCCTCCTGGCTTCTCCCACTGGCCTGTTTCTTCAGTTCCATGTGCCCCGTCGCTCCCTGACCCCTGTCTCCAACACTCTTTGTCTGCCATTCACGTCTGTATCGCTGCTATGAGGCTTCTTAGTCCATAAAGTGGAGAAATATTAGGATTATCTTTACCAGATGCACAGGTCTGAAAGAAAATAAAAATTACCTTCCCATCGCTAGATTAATCAGCCAAGTGAAATCCGGAATGCCATTCACCTTTCCAGAAATCTGGCATCTTCCCGTTCCTTAGTTTGTCTACTCAGACCTGGGAGGTGGTGGCTTTTTGTTTTGTTTTTTCCTCCATCCACACATTTACGGTCAATGAGTCAAAGAGAGTGCCTACGTCATTAAGTGCAGAGAGTCCTGTAACACTTGAAAAGACGAGTGACAAGAAGACAGGCGGAGTCGAAAGGTCGACCTTGTCTCTGCTCCACCTCGGCTCAGTAATGTCCTCCGCCGTCCCTTCCTCCACCTGTCTTTGTAAAGTGCTGTTTTAATTGACACCGGGAAAAATGCTCCCCCGTTATCTGGCTGCCTGCCTGCTCCTGTTTCACGTCAATCGAGTTTATTTTTTCCCTCCCTCCTGGTTCTCGTCCATCACTCCTCCTTTCTGTCTCAGCCTCCTTGTCCTCTATAAAGCTCCCCACTTTTCCACGGCACACTAATATCATCACTTTTTTCATTACATCTCCTAAGTGTTGTTCATTCTGCTGAATGGTTTCTCTCCAACTCGTAACTAAAAAGGGGTTGAAATTAGAAATGCACCGATGCAAAATTCTTGGCTGATACTGATTTCCAGTTTTAAAGGTGGTCTGACCTGCCGAAACCAAATTTTTCCGATACCGCTTTTCTATCTAGGAAATAAGAATCATACAATAGACACCATATTTGCTTGGGTTGTGAACCAAACATTAAAAATAATGTGCCCCAAGCAGATTTTTTTAATTATTTTAAACACACAACACAGTAGAAACAAACTTGATGTAGCTCAAAATCATCATCCGGCCATTGAGCTGTTTGGCTCAACGTTGACACTAAGCTCATGTTTGAAGTTCAAATGTCCATGGTAAAACTAATCAGGCAGTCGGTGGCGTCAAGCAGTTTGCGTTATAGGCTTGAAACGCTCTCAAACAACACTGGCACCTCTGAATCAGAAAAAAAGTACCACCTACTTAGACAATTGTACCGTGGACTCAAGTGTTTCACCAGGCTTACAATGTAATCTAGTGGGGTGTTTGGACTTCCTGGTACTCATGTCGAACATTGAAGCCACGGGGTAGGGTTGTGGTAACCCAGACTCCGGTGCGCCTATCCTCTTATCAGCCGTCTTCTCTTTATATTTGCAATAAAAAAACAGGGTGCATTATCAAATTTGTGTTCCCAAACATTTCAGGCGTTGATCCTGGAAACAGTGAATTTCCGACAGTGACTGGCCGATCACCGATTGGATTGGCCGGTTGGATATAAAACCAGCGTTTTAGATCAGCATGCATCTCTAGGTGAAATACAAAAATTGCATCAGTTGCGAAAATAATCTGCAACTTTCAGCACGATAAGACCCGCCTTAATCTGACCTGAATTCCTCACATTATCTTAACCACTGTATATTTTTAGTTAATGTGCTATTAATGGTTGTTTGTTCGCTGTTTTTTTTTTTTGTGTACTTTGTAAAGGTTTAATGTAACTGCCTTACTTTTGCACAATGTAAGATATAAATTGTATGACTGAGAAAGGAACAGAGTGACCTGTCACATGCATCGCAGGACATTTCAACTTTTAAATTGCACTCTAAGAATGGCAACTTCGACTACTTCAGAAAGATCTGGGGAATAATAGTCCAAAAGCCAAAATTCATTTGCAGAAAAAAAAATAGTATTAGTTATTGATAATATTAAAATAACACTACTTTCTTGTCCTGCTAATTTTAATGTACAGTCTCTAGGACAGTCATTCATTAACAGACAGACAATGATGCTTTCATCCAATAAGACTTCATAATCGAGCAATGAGCTTTCCCATCTGTTTCCCTCCATTAATGCACAAAACCACACACTTCACTTCTTCACTTTCTTATCAATTTGACATCTTTGTGTATTTATCACAGTTATAGTGAAGAGTTGCTGTAAATGAATAAATGAACGGTGGATATTTATCATCAAGGAAGAAAAGATCTGTCTCGTCATACAATTTATGGCAGGAACCAGATAATTGCTTGATTTCCAGTTTTTTACAAATTTTGTCTTTATTTTTGTTAAAATCTGAAAGGAGAACGGAGGAATAAGTGAGGGTAGAAACAGGCTGCAGAGGTGGTGTTGGACAGGACTCAAACCAGGGATCAGCTGCTTAGGTCACGAAACCCATGTGTTTTGTGCCCTGTTCACTTAGCCATCAGTCGACCAGGTGTTTCTCACCCGCAGCTCCAGATGCTGGATTTGACCGGGACACTTGGTGCTGACGTGCATGAGCGGCTAAAAGACATTAGGTCAAATCACAAACTGAAATTTGTCAGCCACAAATTATGTTTAAATAATATCAAATATTAACATTGTTGGTGTACTCAACCTTTCTAAATTTACCCAACATTATCTAAATATATTTATTAAATAATGACCCATTCTAAGGGCTGGTGTGCGAGTTTGATTTGCCTGGTTTATAATTAAAACAGAGGTCTCAAACTCGCGACCCGTGGACCATTTGTGGCCGGTGGAAGAATATTTTGGCCCCCACCTTGATGTGAAAGTTGAATTTTCTCCCCTTTTTATGGTAAATCATATAGTTCTAAAAACCTTGATTCACTGACTCCTTCTGGTTCAGTGTTCACACAGAATCTATGGGGAACTGATTTTTATTTTATAAAATTATTTTTGTATTGAACACAGAAAGATGACGCGACCCTTTAGTGAAATTATAGTGTGCGTGGTGGCCCTCAACGTATGTGAATTTGGGACCCCTGAATTAAAATAATAATCTGTAGTAGGGCTGGATTTAAAAAATCGATTAATCGATTTTAATCATTTTTTTTTTGTTAATAGGACGATCTTTCGATCTTTTTTTTTCCTTCTTTTTCCAACAACTTTACGTGAACTCATGCACCACAGGTGATTACATATTTACGTAGTTACGTGCGAGTTAACACACTTGCACGTAAAACAAATGTAAAAACAACATGGCACTAAAATCTAAAATCTAAAACTAGAGTCTGCCTTGTAATTTTGGGTCAAGTCGTGTTAAAAAAAATGCATGATGGATTAATATGACTGCCTTGAGTAAATTTGTGATGGAAATAAATGTAAAAAAAAATACAAAAAAATAATAATAATAATAATAATTTATTAGCAAATGGATTAAGTTTCAATTTTATTTTTGATTCTTCTGAGAATAACGTTGGTACTGAACTATAATTGATATGACAAAAACTGAATCGAAAACCGAAGCAAATCGTGAATTGAATCGAACCCTTGTGAATCAAATCGAATCGATTTAGAAAATTTGAATCAATACCCAGCCCTGATCTGTAGGTTCTCTAACCATATTACACTGTTTTACAAAAAAGGAGTTTTCTTTTGAAAAAAAAAAAGTGAATGACTTAATTTGCCATGCAAAATATATATTTTATAACAAAGCCCTGCTGGCTGCCAAACATGAATTCTAAAACATCACTTCTGACATTCTTGACATGGTGGATCTCCTTCCTCTGTTCTGCCCTGTCTCATAGTTTCATTTGACTGACATTCACCTGTGTCTGTCGTACGTCCAGGTCCTTCAGCCCAGAAAATGAAAGTCATACATTTCCACATTGATCTGTTATGATAGCCCAGCTCCCCACCTCGGCGCTCAGTGTCTTTTTATCCATTTCAATGTGGTGGTGAGCAGGTGAATCTCGTCCGTGACTGCAGGCGTACTTCCTTCTGTGATAGCAGGCGAGAGTGACAGGCGACAGGCAGATGGCAAAATGTGCCTTAGAAGAAAATGGTTTTCAAATGAAAGAGTTAGCAGCCGGGAGCAGAAGGACACAGTTGTTGTTGTTGTTTTTGAAATGCATTTCCAGGCAAAGTTATGGCCAGAGACCAAATGTGTTGGAGTGTCAGGCTATGTTTGGATGTGCAACTTAGTGCAATATGTCATTGGCTCACTTTGAGTCTGGTCTTAATGGTATTACTGTGAGCAAAGCTGAAAATTGCCCGAACTAATCCACATTTTTTTTTTTTTGGCACATATTTACCATGTGAAAAAACCTGCGTGCGTCACAATAAAATGGCAAAAGAAACCAGAGCCTGTTTACGTGAACACAGTGCTGAAATACTTGCAGGAATTGATGAAAGACCTTCATCATCCCATTGTTTTTTTTTTGTATTTCACAATATTCTGCAGCTTATTAGCGGTTCATGAATAATCTGTAGATGATTTTGAACAATGCAGTTATGATTGCTTAGGGCAGTTGTGCCCAACCACTGGGCTGGGGACCAGTACCGGTGCATGTGCGAATGGGTGCCGGGCCGCAGATAAATAATGTTTCCTTTTGGCCCCATCTGTCTATTACTTCCACTTGATCCATACTCATTATCAACAAAAGAACTGAACAATAGAATGGCTAGGATTCCATCATGAATAATGCAACTATATTTGATTAGGAAATATTTTCTCAGTGAAGACAACAACAATAAACTCAAAATGATGCAGAGGCATTGAAGACTCTAACTTTTATACCGGTCTGGTAGGAAAAAATTATAGGCTGGTGCACTGGGAAACACTGGTTGTGTCCATGCAACGCTATTCCTGTTAGAAAAGTCTTATAGGTAGAAAAATATTTCAGAACACCGGAAATTAAATTTTATTATTGAGTATTTATCTGCCACAACTTAACGACTGGTCCGTGCAAATAGTACGAGACATTTAAGCGATCCATGGCACATAAAAGGTTTGGAAACACTGGCTTAGGGCACACACATGTGCGATGGACAAATGTTTGAAAATCAATGCACCTGAGAGATTTCTTTTCAGTGGTTGTAGGTAAAAAAAAAAAAAAAAAATGACCCAGAACCTTTTGTCTTCTTATCTAGACTGTAGGATTCAACCATTCAATATACCTTTGTGTTACACATGTCATAGGGCTCTTGATACCTCTCACATACCTAAAAGAGTGCCTTTTTTTAGTCTACATTTTCTTTTTCATCTTCTCCTTTTTCTCCTTCTGGGATGACTTGCTGTACTTATACCAGTTTTTTCTATCTTTTTTTTTTTCACTGAAGTCTTTTATTTTCCACCATTCTTCTTAAAAGCGATTATGACCATCACTCAGGGACATTAAATATTTAGCACAGCTTTGGCTGCTGCTGCGTTCACTGTCCTCACTATAACACACACCATCACCGTTCTTTCTCCCAGTCGTTCAATTAAATCAGAGCCTGGATATCCTGTGGACCGCTCCGTCCTGCTGTTACTGACACACAATTTTCTGCTTATATGGCACCCTGCTGGTTTATAGGTGGTGTAGGCACTGCTATAATTATTCTTACATCAGCCATGTGTGTGTGTGTGTGTGTGTGTGTGTCAGAGGCTAACCCAGGGATTACTTTGTTGTTCAATATTAGAACATTTATATGCGAGTGCATCCACGTTTTCCCACTGCAAGAGGAATTTGAATGATCAGATCCAGAAGAGGGCGATATATTAAGTCCTTGGTCATTTATTGGTGGGAGGACATTATTAAAGTCTGATGGTTACACAGAGTATTTTTTTCATTATTGCTCTGGAGTCAAATTGAAGTCCCAGCAACTCTACCCATGTGGGGTTATATATGACTTTACATAAAAAAAAAAAAATAAAAAATTATGAGTTTTGAAATACAATACTAAAATTCTAGCACATTCTGGTTGTTATTTTATTATTATGTTATATATTATATGTTACATATTATTTTTACTTAACATGTAAAACATATTAATTTTAAGCCAAATACAGGACATAAAATAAAATCTTTAAAATATTTATACATGTATTTGATCATTTTAATGCATTGTTTTATATGGAATTTAAAAAAAAAATCTTAGTTTAGCATTTGCTTGCATTGTGTCTATATTATCAATTTTGACTCTCACTGTTTTCTCTGTCCACCAGCTCACTCACTTGTGTATTATCTTCTGTTTACCGAGCAGACCAAACTGATTAGCGCACAGTACCAGCTCGCCTACTCTGGAGTAAAGTGTAAGAAATTTTAAAATGTGTTGCTGAGAGTTTTAAACACTTTACTGGTTTGCTACTTAGATTTGATGATGGGATCATGCATAGAGAAACCACGTGCATGGCTGAACTGTGCTCCCGTCTCTTAGTGGTATTAGTGGTGCAGACAGATGGTCGATTAGTCTACCTCTCCGAGGCTTCCAGTCCTCATTCGCCACTCATTCACTTTCCTCTTTTGTTCAAGTTTCTCTGTAGAATCACACTGTGTCAGGTAAATAAACAAAAAAGTATTTAAAATATGAATTAGATTAAAAATGAACAAAGACTTTCAAAATGACTAGTGATTCAGTAAGGAAGTATCAATGCTCAACATTAGCACTAGTGTTATAATGTAATAAAAAAAAAAACAAAAAAAACCAAAAAAAAAAACAAAAAAAACTCTAACCGAAATCCAAAGATGAGGACTCTAAAATAAAATATTATGATTTATTAGTAACATTGTGTTCATGGCTTTGACTGAACTGAATCACAATAAAAATCAAACTAGCATTCATCTTCAGGGGTTGACACAGTGAGTCAGCAATTCCCATTTAACCGTGTCTTCTGTATCCTCGTCTCTAACTCCAA
This sequence comes from Paraplagusia blochii, assembly GCA_016785265.1. Taxonomy (NCBI): domain Eukaryota; kingdom Metazoa; phylum Chordata; class Actinopteri; order Pleuronectiformes; family Cynoglossidae; genus Paraplagusia; species Paraplagusia blochii. The sequence goes on from JAFBJS010012783.1 coordinate 31,367, forward strand.
CTACCTTCATGTCCTCCCTCACTGCATCCATCAATCTCCTCTTAGTCTCCTACCTGGTAGCTCCATCTCTAGGATCATTCTTCTACCAATGTATCCACTGTCCCTACTCTGAACATGTCCAAACCATCTCAATCTGTCTTCTCTCTGTCTCGTATACACATCTGCATTTCATCAGAGGTGATGTATCACGCAGTGAGGTGCTGAGGTATAAAAATGCTGATAAAGGGTTGAGACAAAGCATAAATACTGTCTCTTATACACATCTAGATGTGTATAAGAGACAGCTAGTGACCACACATAAACCACGCAATTACCACGGTCCTCTCTCATTACAACACTACAGACACACATCTGCTTCAGGGTCACGGAGTCACAGACCTGTCTCTTATACACATCTAGATGTGTATAAGAGACAGTCCTCCCTCACTGCATCCATCAATCTCCTCTTTGTCTCCTACCTGGTAGCTCCATCTCTAGGATCATTCCTCTACCAGTGTATCCACTGTCCCTCCTCTGAACATGTCCAAACCATTCTTAGGCTTCTTTAGGTTTTCCTCCAAACCTTCCTGTCTGTGTTGTCCCCCTAATAACCTAATCATAAGGCACTGGCAATTAAAAACACAGTATAATATAATTATATTTTTACTGTGATTTGAGCAGAGAAATGGGTAAAACAGAACATAGTCAGAACAATGTACTAAATGTTGGCACTGGTACCAGTTTTGCTTGTGTCTTTATGAACCACTGTTTTTCAGCTAGTCTTTTGGCTAAAAACCTAAACTTTTGGTCCATTTTTGGAGGCTTAAAAGTCTCTGAATCCATATGTATGATATGTTACAATATGTTACATTTATTTTGTCAATAATTTTGATTGGTTTGTGCTTAGAACCATCTCTGATCACGTGACAAGTCATGCTATGTTCCTGTATAGCTTGGCTATCTAACCCTCTCCTACCTCCAGACTTTTCTGAGTCCTTGCCTAATGGCTGATAATGAATAAGGGATCTTAGAGAGGATGACGTGCGCCTCCACTGCTGGACACACACACACACACACACACATACACACACACACACGCATACATTGCCTGGTTTGACTGTCCTTCAGAAGACAAGGCTTGACATTAATCTTTAAATGACTGTTGCTTCTTCCACAAGACTTTCAATCCATTAGTGGCCATGTCTTGAAATGGAGAGAGACTGCCAGGCAGGATGCACTGTGGGTGTGTGTGTGTGTGTGTGTGTGTGTGTGTGTGAGAGAGTGTGATACAGGTTGGGTGAGACTGTAGAGAGTGTGACAGAAAGGATGATGTCAATGATAATGGGATGAGGACAGTGAGAGAGACGGACGCAGCTGCAGAGAACTGATGAACTACAGATGGTCAGTACAGTGTGATAGACAGGCGGACAGAAAGCTCCATAGACAGGTAACATCATATATTTGCTCATTTTATTTTATGTATTCAACGACCATGAATGGGCCTCAGATAAACTACAGTGTACATGAACCGTGCATGTAATACTATAAATGCAATATTTTCCTACCTATAAAATCTTCCTACCCAAATTAACTGTGTATGCACACAACAAGGGTTTCCCAAGTGCACCAGGTCTTTATTTTTTTTCCTACCAGACCAGTATAAAAAGGTAGAATCTTGTATCAATGAAACATATGTCCTAATCAAATGTAGTTGATGACAATAATAATAATAATAATAATAAGAAGAAGAAAAAAATTTGATTTTAAAGTGCCTTTCAGGGTACTCAAGGACACTTTACATGATACATAGAATAGAATCCTAGCCATTCTATTGGTCAGTTCTTTTGTTAATATGGGTATGGATCAAGTGGAAGTAATAGACAGATGTGGCCAAAAGGAAACATTATTTCTCTGCGGCCCAGCACCAATTCACCCATGGACTGGTACCGGTCCCCGGCCCAGTGGTTGGGGACCATTGTACTAAAAGGTTCATGGTCAGTATATACTGTAGTTAGAAAATTAAATTTAAGTTAAGTGTGACTTGTCCCCCAAAATTGTGAAATCTAAGGAACAATACTGTAGAATATTGATCGACCTGGTAATACTGTGACAATGCTGAGAATTTGAGAATTACTTCAATTTTGACTTCAGGGATTAATCCTAATATATATATATATTTTTTTTTTATGTAACAATCTTTCAAATAATCTGAAAATAAATTTTCAGATCATGAAAATTTGAGCAGCTGCTGATCTGGATGTTCATGTTCTGAAAGTTTAATAAACACTGAAGTACAAATGGATACAATGAAAAAAACAAACAAACAAACAAAAAAAACTCTGTCTGATATTCAATAGTAAAGTATAAACTTCACCTACTGGCTATACAAAGTCATCATTTTCTTCCTGCTCCTCCACTCCTCCAGTGACCCCTGCCCTACATCCACCATCTTCCATTCACTTCATAGCCTCCATTGTTACAGTTGGTCTCAGAGTTCCATTTCCTTGTAGTGTAAGGAAAAGGAGCGGGGAGCTTCACCGCTTTACACCCTGCCGTTGTTGCTCATGTGGCTTTTCATCCATTTACTCCACCTTCCCTACACCTGTTGTATCACTGACTTCATATCACCCAGCCTCACCTCTCTCCCCATGTTGCTTCGCTCTTTCTTGAGTTTTCGTCCTCGGCCTACTTTCTTACCTTTTCATGGTCTTCCTCCGGTTCATTTCCCACTTCTTCTCCAACTTTTTTTCAGCTCGCTGCTCTTTTCACTCCATCTCCAGTTTCCTCCTCTCTTACTACACTTCCATTCAAAAGAAAATCCATCCCTCCCTCCCACCGTGGGCACACCCCTCCTCCCTCCTTCCCCCCCCCCCCCCCTCCTTTCCTCTCTTTGAG
>JAFBJS010012790.1:0-12066 GCA_016785265.1 Paraplagusia blochii
TGATGACGAAATCGAAACCTAACTCTTGGTGCGGCTGGGAAAGACTCAATCAAGATATAGACTCTCAGGGAGTCTATCATTGTAAAATAAACACTACAATAACTCTACACCAACACTATACATGGAAAGAACACCATAGAGTGGTTATGGTGAAACCTGAAAAGTGTACTTTGTCCCCATTTGACACCAAAGTGTAAAATCTTCTACTCTCGTCATCAAAACTCTGGGATTTTAACACTTTGGCATTTGCTGTGTAGTTTCTCAGGTTTATGTTTCTATGCAAACCATATGCATCAGCCAGAGGCAGGTTGGTAGCAGAGTTGAACACAAGTGCAAACCTGCTGCAACTGACCGGTGCTTCTTACAGCTGTTTCTTTACACTTTCATCATGGTGCTTGGTTTTTTGGCTCACAAACAGCCTGCAAAACAAACAGAGCAGGAACACAGTGTCACTGCAGCACATTGCAGACAATCTTCTTCTGACTTTTGTTCCTGTCAGTCGCCTTTTTGTTTTGGTGAATTTATGACAATAAGCAAAAAGAGAAAAAAAAAGTAAATCCACTGGATTGGAGCCAGTTTTGCTTTTGAAAGAATTGTTAAAGCACCCACTCATAAAAGGTTTCATTCACTGGGATTCAATGTAATGCATACATTAACTATATCTTTCCTGGGGAGAAGAGAAATCTGCTGATTGAAACCACTTTTAGGTGCCAGCTATAAAAACCTGGATTATTCCGAGGCAGCAGTTCCTGACACACAGTGCGCTTACGGTCAAAACGGACTTTTTTATAGCCTTCATGACTCGTGTATGAATGAAAATAGAAAACACTGAAAGATCTAAAAATGCTGTTTTCTTCTTTTCTTAGCGTTGAGTGACATGTGAACTGGTAAACCTCTTCAGTACAGGTAGCAAGTGAGCAAGTTGGTGTTTGCCATCATTCCAAGCTTGACAGGAGTGAGAAATAGAAGGAGGAGAGGAAAAAAAAAAAAGACGAAAGGATGATTGTGAGTTTTCATTATTAAACTACAAGCATCTGTGCTATCAATCAGAAACAGGAAAACAAACCAGCCCATCACCGAGACCTCTACCTCGAGATATAACTCTTCCAATCTAAGTTCCACGGTACGACCAACAACTCTTTGTCTCCATTGTCATCTGTTCATGTCCACTCAGCATGTAAAAATGTCTCTGAATCACCTTGTCCTTCTGGTCCCACAGCGGCGCCTGTTGTGCATTTGATCCCTTTCAGACGGCAGCATAAAAGAACTCAGGGCCCGGCAGACAACACTGTGAAGAAAGCCCAAGGATACGTTACATCAATAATTGGAGAAACAGGAGTAAATGGAAGCCGGGGAGCGAAAGAGCTTGAGTCTGGTAAATATTAGAAAACAGCCCATCTTGAGAATGTAAGTGAGGAATGTGCAAGAGGTCACGGTTGGTCAACGCATTTATCAGCGATCTGGAGACACTATCTGTCAGACAACTGGACAGACAGGAGCCCGCTTTGACTTGGACGGCGTATGTGTCACTCCACAGGCATGCCTTTATGTACGGCAGAGGCCCTTCTTGTGTCACCCCATTGTACAACTTTAACATTTTAATGCATCCAGCAGAGGCTTTTATCCAAAGTGACTTATAGAGGAGGAGGAATAACATTATTCAGGTAGTAGTTTCTCTGGGAAACGAACAAATGCGTCTCCGCTCTGTCTTTTTCAGAGCCAGACATGCCACTTCTGCATGACATTTCTTCATCATCCAACTTTGCCTGCCCTGGTGACATTCCCTCTTCCCTGCCTTCCGTCTCCCAACCTCCTCTGTGTCATTTGTTTCCCCTGTAACACGACCTCCTCCCATTCTGTCTCTATGTCCACCATGTTGTAGACAGTGCATCAACCTCAATTCAAGTGTCATGCGACTTCTGCACTTTGATCAGATGTAACTATTGTCTGTCCTCCGAGACACAGTTTGGAACTGCCTACCGACGTGGCCCTCTGGCCCCTCCCGTCCCTGTCCTCTCCTGTGGTAAAGTGAGATGTGAGACCTCTCTGTGCTCCTGCAAACACAGGGGGCTTTTGTGCGTACGTGTGTGTATGGGTGGGTGTGTGTGTATCTTGAGCAAAGGAAGACGAAGAGGAGAGAGAAAGTGCATTAGCACGGTTTGTTAGCTTCCACATTAATGCAGAGCTGGGCATCATGAAGGCCGGGCTTCATTCAGAGTCGCTCTCCCACAGATTTCAGCAGCAACATTCTATATGTCAAGAAAGGACGAAAAAAAAAGAAGACAGACAGAGAGACAGAGAGAGAGACAGAGAGAGAGAGAGACGGGGAAATCCTCAGAAGATCTCCGTGGCTGATTACAGTCCCCTCTCGCTCTTTTCTGTAGTCACAAAGAGCAGCCATATCTAATTTCCCATACACTACAAACATCAGTGTTCAACGCTGCCGTAGAACCGCCCACGCCATTTCATACCAGCCAATTATATTAATGAATGGATCGTTTTGATCTGAGGCCGATGCAGTTCCATCAGTGTGTATCTTGTCAACAAGAGTCTAATTATTTTTTCTCCCTTTGTCGGTTTGTTGGCTGTCGTGGAAGGAAAGGGAGGAAAGAAAGAGCGTCAATGTCTCTCTCATCATTTCAGGAGTTTGGTATCCTCCCAGATCAGATGATTTTACATTTTTCTGCCGTAAAAGGACAAAATAAATAATAATAAAAAAAAACATCTTTATCTCATAAGTAAAAGAAGAGGAGGGGGCAGGAGAGTCAGCGGAAGCAGGTTTGACTGATCCAAATAAGTGCAGCCTAAACAGCCTGAAGAAACGCAGCCAAAATGAAACCGGCAGCAGTGCACAGATGGAAAAGGCTCCGCTCCAAATCACTATTATTTCCCAGCAGACATATTTACAGAGGCCCCAAAATTAACTATTAGTGCTCTCCAAATTTTATCAGATGATTGGATCAGGCTCGTTTGATGGAACAATTCAAACTCTTGAACGAAGACCCTTAGCTGGTAAAACGATACTGACACAAAATATGTCATTTACGTTTGTGTCGAGGCCACATTATTTATAGGACGGTGGCGTAAATTCATTCATTTCACATGACATCACTAATTATGCCCAATGATTGATGAAATATTCATGGCAACAGAAGGAAGGCTGGCCACGATGATCGTAAATAAAGGATGAAGCAAAAACATTGCCATGTGTCTCTGGGATCATGTCCACATAGATCCGTCCAAAAAATGATTTTGGCAAATCTGGATCATTTTGCCTAAATGTTGCTAGAACTTTTACACTACTTATGCCTCCTTAAAAGAAAACCAAATACAAAAGTCCTTTCCTATGACAGTAGATGTGATCCAAGAGTTAATAGGATACAGTTAATAGAATTAGGTTAGAAGGAGGTTGTACGTTAAATTATCAAAATGTGATGGAAATGAAAAGAAAAACCTTGAAGATACAACAATAAAGTGGAAAAGAGAATAAAATCATGATGCACTAAGGAAGCAAGAGAAGAATTGTGAAGTTGTGACAACTTTGTGTCCACCTGAAGGACGTGGCAGCAGGTGGAGACACGAGTGCGCATGCTGAGTTTAAAATAAAAGACACTGACTCAAAAGTCAATTAAAACAAGAAAGCAGAGGAATCAGAAGATTAAAATGTCGTCCCATCATCGACAATAATTACATTAGTGGCTGCTTAATTAAATTATTGTAATCTGATGGTGCTTCAGTTAGGATTATACTTTAATGAGATAACACTGTCATTTAATTTAAACTAAATTTAATCAACTTGACATTATTAACATGTCCCTCAAATAGTTGTTTCTACCAATGTCATCGCCGTTGACATTCAATCAGAAGGAGTTTGTAGAATTAAAGTATGTTAACTATCAGAGAGAGTGGATTAACTCAGGTTGATGGACCCGCAAACTACACATGGGGTCCATCAACATGTCCATCACTTAACCTTTAGCTCACAGCGACCAGTAAGGACGGAAACGGACTAATCTGGAACACTATTTAAAATGATATATATATATATACACTGCAAAAACAGGAGATGTGAAGCTAAAAATAATTTGCCAAATAAAACTCTTTAAATAAATTTTAGTAGCTGCAGAAGAAGCTGCTGGCTCCTGAGCTGAAGATGCGTCAGAGCCAGAAGACATTTTAGCTCTTTGTTACTTTACTCTCTAAGCTGATTCTGCACAGCAACCAATAAAAAGCAGCCCAGCCTTATCTTTGTCTTTTTGTTTTAGCTAATACATCTCAGGCAGCATCAACATAATGAGTTGAAACCACTCAATGTTTGCCTTTTTTTTTGGCTGCAGGCTCAGTGTGTTGCTCATCCTGTAAAAACCTGGACTGGTTTTAGAAGTTAGTGGATGCTTTAATGTTATTGGCTCAAAACTCAAGACTCGAGGACTTTGTTGTCATCAACACTGTGGGAAAGTTGTGATTCAGACAGTGAGATGAAATTAGAACTCTGTTGTTTTTTTTGTATCTGATTTAAGAAAAGAAGGGAAGCAAACTCCTTGTTATTGTGACATTGTGATCCACGTCACTGCACACAACAAATGTGACCTCTGTATTAGGAACCTCAGCTTAGAGCTCCTGGGGAGCAGAGCCAGGGGACGGTGCCATGTTCAGGGAAACTCAGTGGTAACTTGGCTGGTAGAATTGAACCTGTAACCTTTGAGAACCAGGTCAGGTTTCTTAACCACAAAGCCACCTCTCCCCTAATATGAGCAGTAAAAACTTTAGAAAATTGAGACATAGATAATTAACCAAAGTACCAAAACTGAGTCTTAAATTAAATTGGATTAAAAATTACTGAAGTAACAAAATATCTCAAAATTGGGCCCAATTATTTTGCCCCTCTGTTTGACTCTTTACCTGAGAAAAAAGATTGGAAAAAGTATTTGTGTCAACATTCTGTGGTGGACAACATTATTATTAAGAAACAGCCAGAGGAATGAAACACAAAAAAGAGTCCAAAAATTCTGACATGAATTAACTAATTGTAGTTGGAATTAAATGTAATAAAAAATAGAAATGGCTCATTAATAACTGATGACTAATTTAGACGTTTCTTCTTTACACAAAAATTTTGAAATGTTTGTCTTATTAACTTCTTTAAAATCTATTTTTAATAAAATTAAGACTAAAAATAAATAATAATTTGACATAGTCCTTATAGACCAGTTCATATTAAAAAGAAAAATAGTTTTCTTAGGTTACCTGAATTAAAAACTTTTTTCATAATTTATTCATTTCGTAGATGTGAATCTTAAAACAAAACCAATACTTATTTCCAGGGCAGCAACAACAGTATTTGGTCATAACTTTAGTGTTTTCTGTCCTGAAGGAATACACTATTATACTGTAAGTTCACATAATTAAGTCAACATGAACTCCCATCCCTGCAGGTCTTCACTGCTCCACCTTGGATATTTTTGGGTGAGATGTGATGATATTCAAACAGTACCGATCACTTGCCCCAGTCCACTACGATTGTGAGTCATTATTTGTTAGTTTTTGTTTATTCATCTTAATCTGCTTAACTACTGCCACCCGAGGTTGCCCCAGGTTTAGGGGCAGTTGATGGCCTAATGGTTAAAGGACGGTGGTATATGGTGGTAATGGTATATTGTGCTATGAAGGGAGGGACCTGGGTCCAAAGGTGTCAGGTTACAATCCACCAGTTGCCAGTTTGCCACTGAAGTCATCTTAGCAAAACACCATCCATAACCACATAACTTCCAGTGGGCCCACCCCCCACAGGGAGGCACATAGAATGGCATAGTGTGATTTGGGTGATGGTCAGTGAGACTACTGGCCCTACAACCTGGTCATGGATAAGAGGAAGAATTCATGTAAAAAATAAAAATAATATATAAATTAGTTCTGTCAGGTTGAAGTAAAATTTCAGTTTTTTGTTTTTTTTTTAAATAACTCCTTGTTCCGCAGCTGTGTTAATGAATCCACTGGAACAGTGACCGTCAATCACTGTGACGACTCCAGTTTCCGCCTGTTTTACAGCCGTCCTAAATCCACAGGAACCATATTTTACATAAGTGACAAGCAACGGTGACTGACATCATTATCACTTTAAGGCTACACTAATTGCTGCTGTATGTGAAGTAACAAGTCGTCACATTTTCCATAGATTTCCTCTGGGCTCCTATTAGTGGAATGGACTCAGAAAGAGTTGTTTATTGAATAATCAATATTGAAAGTGAACTCAAGCCCAGACCAGACCAGACCAGACCAGACCAGTGATTCTATACTGGTGGCTCAGAGCTCGAACGCTGGACATAGACACAAACTCTATTTTTTTTTTTTTTTATGCTAACTGAAGAAATGCTGAGTGTTTTTCAGTATTCGCCTACTGAACTGGAAAAAAGGCAATTCTCTTTTGATTCTCAGCTATAGTTGCCAAGTTTAAACCCTGATAACTTCTCAGTATTTCCATTTCTACTGCATGTATTTATGCTAAAAGACAGAGACTCTAAGTTACAATTGGCTATTGTTGTTTCAGCCTTATGCCATAATTTTATGCAAAATGTGACTAAGTTTTTAGGACAAAATTACTATATTGATGTATTTTGCAGGTAAAGAGTCTCTTTTAAAGTCCTACAATGCGGCTGGGATTTTTAATCTGAAGTCTATGTGTGAAATCATTGCTACGTCTTTGAAAATGAGTGAATAAACTGAAGTGAAGAGTTATTTTTTCAAGGAATTGCCTCTAACTAAAAAAAAAATAAGAAATGCTTCTCTGCCTCTAATGAGTTTCTGGCTGTTAGGTTGTCATTAAACTTGTTTTTTTTAAAAGTTAGCAACACTGTGATCATTTCTCTCTAAAGCACAGCATCATCATCCGAGCTCTAAATTGAAAGAAATTGAAATTGGATTGAGGTTGTGTCTCTTAATTTGGGGATGAAGATGAAGGAGAATCAGCTGAACCAGATGAGAATCACAAGACTCGACTAGTTTGCAGCAACTTGACTTCATTTCTTTTTACCACCTTCAAGTATTACACTGTATTGAAATCCAACCTGGTTTCTCTGTTTTGCTCCATCGTGGGCTCAGACTCTTACATGTGGCCGTGCAGGGAAGGTGAAACATTTCTTAACGTTATAAAAATAACCACAGCTTATTGACAGTCGGGACCGTGCTGAAAATAGCTGAATAAACACAGAGTGGGTCACTGTCATAAAAGTGGAGAATCGCTTCTGAGCTGCCAGAATAGTCTTTATTTATAGAATCCATATTGGTATAAATATATTCAGTCTATTTATTTAGAAAAAAACAAAATACTGAATTATTATCTCATAGTCTCTGCAAATGATCCAGTGTGAGTCTGGTTCCTATTGTGTATCATTCCTTTAACATCTGATTTCCTGGGACTGAGATTACAGTCCAATATGAACCCTTTAAACAAATTAACATTAATGTTGCTTTAGATTAGAAAACATAAACAGAATGATGTGACTTTTCTCTAGGATATTTCTAGGTATTTCATATAATTCCGTCCTACATCTTCCTCAGCAGTCTGCACACATGCACCTTTGGATGCAACGTAAATTCTGCTCTCTCTGCTTTGAAGAGGATATATGTGCTTATCTTATATTGCATCTCAGCAGGCCACTAAAGTACAACAACATATAGGAGCCATAGCTGGAAAAACTCATCCACTCATCCCCGCGGCGTCCGCTTTTCCATGTGACTGCACTGCACCAGCGCTGCATGGCTCACGTACGGTCATTTTTTGTGTCGTGCTGTGCCACCTGTGGCTAAACTCATATAATTTCCCTGCAACTGCAGGCACTCAATGTCCCTGGATGAAGAGAAATAATTTTATCTGAAGACATGAGGGGTTTAAACCAACAGGAATTATTCCTTTTCTTTTACAGTCATGATGGCAGACCAGTGGTGATATACTGTATTGTCCTTTGTACAATCCCACGCTTCCACTGGGCTGTCACGGAAGGACTCGTAAATATATTCAGAGCCATGAATGTCCACCTGGAGGTCATATTTGGTCAGCTGGAACACCTGCTCCTGGGTGGGCTTGGTGCATCCAGGTGAAGAACAGATGACCTCTGATCACTTGTTGACCCCCAGGCTCCTGAAGACAATAATTCCCAGAGAGTGGAATAGAATCAGGAGACAGTCATGTGTTCCTGCCTGTAACTTTATAACCACAGATTAACGCCTCCCCGAGGGATGATATGTTTGCGTCTTTTTCTTTTTTTTTTTCTCCTTCTTCTTCACAGCATCCGTACCAAAGATGTGTTACACTTTAAAAAGATTATTTTATTATCACGTATTTTACACAGTGATAAGAGCGAGATTGCTGATCCACAAGAGAGTGCTGAGTCCAATTTGATTTAAGTTATCTGCAGATCTACAGAGAGATAATCTCAGGGAATAGTCATTTAAGGGTTGTTTGACCAAGAGGAGAACGTTTGGTTGGTTCTATTCCTCCTACTTATCGTGTTCCCTGCAGAGACACACATATATACGTACAAATAGGTAATCTTCATCATTAACGACTGACTCTTTCCACTTGAAATGATATCTTGATATGCAAGGAATTCTCAAATTAACTTTGATGGAAGTCAATTCATTTGTGTATAAATGTGTCGATTGATATCTTTTTCCTTTAAGTTTGTTCCTTATTAAAATGTTGCCACCGTGGTTTTTTATAGAGTATTGAACTCTAAACTAGAATACCAAAAAAAGTCGAAGTTGCCCCAAGATAAGGCCACAGTGATGAGGAATTGACGTCAATTATCAAGCAGCAGAAACATCAACAGAAAACAGAGCCTCTGTCTGGATGGACCTGATCTGAAGACATCATAGTCTCATGATTAACTGTAGTGCAAACTGTTCAAAAATGAAATGCTTACAACCAACTTATTCTTCAAGGTTTGGCTTCAAACGTTGTCTCATGACCTTCATACAAGCCATAAATCCAGACTTCACCACCCTGGAGACTCCACGACATCTCAGCCATAAACCTCATGTTGTGTTTGGACCAGAATTGTGCTCATTGTGGCCGCTACATAATTTGATTTAAACAGAATAGAAGAATAATCTCCCTTTGGTGATGGGTTAAATGCAGAGACAAAAGTCTGCTGTGTGTTGTGGTGTGAATCCCAACAGTACAATGACAAAATAAAGAAATGTGAGGGTTGAGCCACGTAGGGCTTCCATTACCTGTAACCTTATTTGATGTCGAGCCAACCCACGTGTGGGGCTGTGACCCCCAGGTTGAGAACACTGGTTCAGAAAGTGCTAACTGAATGCAACTTCAATGACTTTGGCAGCAACTGGAATGTGTTTTGCTGATATTTGAGTGTTTTAATATTTTATCCAGTAGAGATACTTCATTAATAAAGGATGAGTTTGTGCATTAAACTCATAGCAGAGCATAAAGGGATGAGGAAAGTCAATGCTGGAGAGTTATAACCACGCAGTGCACTGAGCTCCAACAGTGGAGACGATGATGAAGTGGATGGTATTTAAAATAAGTTCTGGAACCTTCACTTTGGTAGGGATTTACTTTGTGCCTTATTTACAAATGTGAGGCCACTCAAGCTGCAGGGGGGGTCAAGCGTACGGGAATATTTTTCTTGCAGAAAACGAAAAATAACCTTTGTATCCTCTTCAGTATAAACTATTAAAATGTTATTTAAAACAGGTATGTTTAGAAATATGAAAAGCAGTGCAAGACCAGACAGGGACATCATCAGGCTCCAAGAACAAAAAAAAAAAACAAAACATTTGAAATGTAATAATAAGGTTCCATTACCATCAGTCTGACACATTATGTTGTCAGTTAGGATACGGGAAAAACACAGAAACCAGAAAGACCACAATGTCATTTTTATGTTTTATTGCTTTTAACCGTCACCTTTCCATGGTTGTGTTCACTCTTCAAGAAACATATTAAACAAAATGAATGTGACAAGGCCCTCAGGGCCTCATAGTTTTGTCATTACCACATAAGCTGTGAACAAAATGATTCATGCACACAGCGCCCTGACAATTATCATGAGTTTAAAGATGGTGATGCAGTTTTTCAAACCGACAAAGTTGGCAGCATCAGTGCAGTTCTCAACAACAGAAATCATTTGGATTTTTCAACTTCACTAAGTTGGGGGTGGGGGAGGTGTGGGTGTAGCGTTTCATAATTGTGTTTTGTGATAATTTGTGATTCATCAAGAGTGTTGTTCCATCATTCTGATGGTGTTATGACTAATTTAATATGGAAACAAATGTATGACTAACAAAAACATCAGTACTTTCACTTACTTCAGTGTGTGTTCTTCACTTTTTAGAAACCCTTCGTCTTTTATGTCTTCTAGGCATAGAATCAAACCTGAAGCCCTGCCTTGACCCAAGCCTGCTTCCTTAACCACTGGGCCACTGTCAGCCTCATTATTAGTTATTTGTCCATTTCAGTCACACTTTTTCCATAAGTAAAGTTGTCATTTACTTTATTTGTTAACATTTGACCGACGTGTGAAAATTATCCTGATGAACATTGAACTAAATCAATGATTATGTGTAAATATTTGGATAAAACTATGGTTCACAGGCAGTGGCTGGAATTCTACTACCCTCCTTTGCCTTATTTCTAGGTTACTACAACACCTAAGTGGAGCAAACATGTAGAAACAGACACTACAGTCCATTACAAAGCAGTGGAGAAAACTAAATGCAAAGACCTTCTGTCCTCATCCCTCTGGAGATTATCCCAACACAGAACATCACAGGTACATGTTTTTGTTCTACTTTACTATCATTAAGCAACGGTTCTGTCACTTGATTAATGCTTCAGTGGACGTTGGATTACACAGGGTGTAAAGCCTGGTAACAGATCATGTGTTCAGCATTTTTTACACAGTCATTACCAGACACAAAAATAGAGAACGTAGCTATCAGCCTGGCTCTCAGTGAACTCTTCTCATCTGCTAATGCTACAGTTCTGAACATGTGCATGTTTGTGTTCACGGAAAAATATAGAGAAATACATACAATGTCAATTTAGTAGAGAATCATTTTTCTAAACTGCAATCACATTGGGTATTTAGGCCACAGTGAGGATGATTATGTTTATAGAAAAAAAAAAAAAAAAAACTGTAACAATTCAGGGGACGAGGTCAAAGTTTAATTTGAAAAAGGCAAAAATTCTTAGATTATTTATTTTTTCTTTCAAAAAAAAAAAAAAATTGAAAACAGGTGATTTTTAAGTAGTGGACAACATTATAGGATTTAAGTCATGATATATGTTTAATTATCACATATATATTCATCTTCACCTGCATTGATCTCATCTGTTACTAAGTTGTGGGAGCAGCAGTCTCCATGGCTTCAACCCAAATCACACTTCAGGTGGTGAGCCCACTCGGAGCCAACCATCCTATTCTCAGACAGGCCATAATTCTCACAAAGTTGTAATATTAAAATAAAAAAAATAAATAAATAAAAAACAATACAATAAAAGTTGTAATGTTAAAATTAAATCATAAATCTAAAAGTTGTACAGGATTTATGAAACTTCTAATGACAATGAAATATATACATTTCATTATATAACTGACATATATACAGCGTATTCTCAACATTGCTGGTTTACTCTGACGCAGAAAAAAAACATTCATCACTTATTGTGTTCATGGTGGGTTTTCCAGCGTCAACAGGATTAAGGATTAACGTTGGATGTCAGGGGTTTTTCAACATGACTCAAGCACCTGTAGCAGCTGTCACTGATAAAAGTACAGTTATTTTTCCAGAAACTCAATTTGAGTTTGTTTCACCTGCTGCAGAAATGTTTGCAGACTCTCCTGATGTTCCTGAGGTCTTGCACAATAACAAACACATCTTTTTTTTTTTTTCTTTTGGTTCTGGGGCTGCGGTTTGTTAACAGGTACACGCTGAAGTTTTAGCATAGAGCAATGTTTGCTTAGGTAAAAAAGTCCAGAACAATTTATTTTTTTCCCCGGGCTGCCTGATGTTTTTTACTTTTCTTTCAAACAATCCAGTGAG